>JAJLSD010000032.1:0-125698 GCA_030567455.1 Komagataea norvegica
TGTGCCGTTTCTCCGAACTGCATGCAACTAATACTTTCTATGAGTTTCCATTTATGTTCAATACTAACGATCACTGGGGTAACTGCTACTATTTTCACAGATATCATGTGTTTTACAAAAGCATTAATAAAACGCCATTACTAAAAAGCAGATATACAATAAAATACCTAACCAACACCTTTCCTTAATACGTAATCATAAAATTATGTCTCTTGTTTTTTTTTCTTCTTTACTTTCCTTCTCAAAAGTTGAATTCCTGTCTAAATTGATTCAAGTCCATGCCAGGTCTCACTTTCTCCAAAAGGTCTCTTCTATCCATTGCTATGAAAGATCTTTTCAAAGTTTCCAAAATACTTGTCGACTGATTGGCAATTGCGTTGAAATTGCTATCATTTGGGTTTAAACCTTCAACATTGTGCATTGAAAGTGCACCCAATAGATGTTCAGCCGCTTCTTTGAAACAACCAATGTTTATGGAAGAGACACCTAAATTGTATCTTGCTCTAACAAAAGAAGGTTTGAGTTGTAAAGCCTTGTGATAAGCATCAATGGCCTCCTCAGCTCTGTTTGAATTAGCTAAGGATGCCCCTAGTCTGTTCCATAGAAGTTCATCATCTGGCCTAACTGCTAGCGCAGCTTTGAAACAATCGATAGTCTTATCATAATCTTCATTGGCGTAGAATAGAACACCGAGTCCCATTTGAACATCTGCATCGATATTTGCACCTGATGGAGATAACTGTGCAGCTTGAATGAACAATTCAATGACTCTTTTATGTAATGAGTACCTGTCTTCATCGTTGATCTTTGGATTGGTTGATCTTGCTTTATCCGTTATTTGTGGATACTTTGTCTCGATCCAACGTTCCAAAGTAGCAAATGCTGCATTATCATAACCTTCATTGATATAGGAAACTGCTAAAGTCATTAAAGCACTTAAATTATTAGGATCCAAAGAAAGACACTTCTCTAATGCAGTTAAACCTGCTATTTCCTTTTCATTTTGAGTTTGAACTTCACCTAATTTTAACCAGGCATCAACATGGTTTGGATTTTCTTGAATCGCAGCTTCGAATGCTAAAGCAGCTTCTGATAACTTAGCACCATTAGCCATTAATGTTAAACCAATCTCATACGCATTTGGTGAATTCATGAACTGGTTTGATTGTTCAAATTTATATTGACCAAAATTAGCCCTTCCTTGGGCATATGTAGCGAAATCTTTTTCCCATGAAGCAGGCTCTTGGTCAAATAATCCCTCATTCTCTCTTTCTAATGCATCCCAGACTTCTTGGAAATTTGTTTGGTCTTTGTCATCAATGACAATCTCTTCTTCTTTTTCAGTGGACTCTTGAGCAACTTGCTCTTCCACCTGATTAGAAAGTTCTTGAAATTGTTCATCAATCTCTTTGAATTTATCCTCCCATTGTTCCTCATTTCCTAAGTCTACAACTTTTGCATTAGCTTGTAGAGGTTGAATCCCGCTGTTCATTCTGGAATTCAAATTGGAAAACATTGGATTAAACCCACCTGTTCTAGAAACCATCGAAAGTGGAAATTGATGATTTGATCTAGCTGAGGCTAGAGAATTAGCAGCTGTTGAAGTGGAGTAAGAAGATGTAATGTTTTCGTTTGTAGCATGCTGGTGTTGTGGGGAGTGCATATGGTTTATCGGTCCATTAGTTTGAAATTCGAATGACCAGTTCAACGCAGAGGAAGGACGGAACTGTTGCGGAGACTGTGAGTTTTGGATGCTAGATAGCTCATTATGGACAGGTTGGAAGTTGAAATTATCTTGGGCATGGAAAAACTTGTTCATTTTCTAAAGATGGCGTTAGTATATGTTTTCATAAGAGATTCCTTCTCAAACAGCCGGCACTTACTTGTTGATCATTTTGGTTCATGCGAACTTCCTCACGCATGTTCTGGCTCTGGAACTGCTGTGAGAAGGAGGAGGGTCTCTGAAGAGATCTGTCCTCTCCGGTATGCTTTGTGAACTGAGCCAAGGGGTTTCTGGCGGTTGAGCATTCAGCACCACCTCCAAATAACGACATGATTGGCTGCGAGATGTGGAGACAGGTGGGTAACTGATAGGATAGATATTAGCGGTGTGTATGCGACAGAATCGACAGTGTATATGGATCGTTAGAAGACCACACGAAGCTCCTTTAATCGATGTTGAACGATGAGTTGTGGTTTCGAATGGGATCATTAATCAGGCGCATCTTGGAAAAAGCTGGGGCAAAAGGGAAGCACACCCACACACCGGTCCGAGCGCCGATGAACCGAGGCAAAACCCAGTGCGAAACCCACTGCAGTCAAAGCGGAAATGCTACAAAGAGGTGTAGATGTGGAGGTCCACTACGACCATGGCTATGACCATGAACATGACCATGATAATGACCGTAGACTAGCTAAACTAGAAAATTGCGTTTGCACTGAGTCACCTTGGTTAATTGTCACCTTGGTTAATTGTCACAATGGCACATCGCACATCACCGGCTGCCGTGCTTTGACCTTCCCTTTTCAGAGCTGCTTAGTAATCTCGGCCAAAGTTCACGAAGAGGAACTGAGGTCACGTGCGTGAAAACCGTTCACCTACGTTTTGACTACGGCAATGTCTTTACTTACTGCATACACGTCAAAAACATCAAAATACAGCCATAAACCCATGTCTCGCAAACATATTCCCTCTCTAGAGGAACTTATGGCTCAGAGGAAGAGCAAAAATAGCCTTTCAGTCCCAAAATTTCTCTCCAAGAAAGAAAGATCCAAGATAAATGAGTCTCTTCCGACTCCAAATAGGCACAGATTGTCAGTTACTAAAACTAAAAATGTCGTGCAATCCGCTCAAGATGCTGATATTAGGCCATCAAGAGAAGAGGAAATCCTACAAAACTATGAAAAGCTTCAGGAGAGCAATAGAAGAGGCGGTTCTAAGTTCAAATTTGATTGGAAGGAAGAGGAAGACACTCTTGCATCAAATGATTTAGTCGATTTATACGACGCTCAATTGACAAACAAGAGGAAAATAGAAGAAGACGATGATTTTCTCTCATATAGAAGAAAAAATAAAACCAATGACAGTTTGAAAGACCAACACTGGTCAGTTAAGCCATTGGATGAGATGAAGCCTAGAGATTGGAGGATTCTTAAAGAGGATTTTGAGATAACTACAAGAGGTTCAAATCTGGCTAATCCATTGAGATTCTGGAGCGACAAGAATATTATCCCAAAGGATATCCTTTCCGTGCTTGAGAAACTCCATTACAAGGATCCTACCCCAATCCAAAGGGCCTCTATCCCTGTCTCTTTATCAGACAGAGATATTATAGGTATTGCAGAAACAGGTTCAGGTAAGACTTTAGCATATCTTATACCCATGTTGACTAAGATCCTGAAACTACCCAAGTTGAACGAGTTTAATAAAAAAAATGGACCATATGGATTAATATTGGTGCCCACGAGAGAATTAGCACAGCAAATCGAATTTGAATTAAATAAATTTTTGCAATTTTTGCCAAAATATAACGTTTTATCATTGGTTGGTGGTAAATTGATTGAAAGAGATGTCATGGAGCTCCAGAATAATATAATAGATATCATAATTGCCACACCTGGTAGACTCATTGATTGTTTAGAGAATCGTTATTTGGCGCTTAACCAAGTGAAATTTTTAGTTCTTGATGAGTCTGATAAGATGATTGAAATGAATTTCAGTGAACAAGTTGAAAAAATTACAGAATACATTAAAAGCTTTGATAGACAAAATATGATGTTTACTGCAACAATGAATAACGAAGTGGAAAAGCTTTCTAAAAAATATGTTGACAAGGAAAATTGTGGGATTATCAGTATCGGAAATGTGAATACAAATTCGAAAGAAATGGTTATCAATGATAGAATCACTCAAAAATTCGAGACAATGAACATAAATTACAATACCCCAGGATACGAGGAAAAGAAATTCAAAAGATTGGAGAAACTCTTACTCAATAATCATTACAAGCCACCAATAATAATTTTCATCAACTATAAAGAAACAGCTGATTTTCTTTCAAAAAATCTATTGAAAAGTGGGTTTAAAGCTTCAGTAATTCATGGCTCCAAGTCACAAGAGCAGAGAGAACTAGCTTTGAGGCAACTAAAGGAGGGTAAAGTTGATATCTTGATAGGTACCAATGTTGCATCTCGTGGTATTGATATTAATAACGTTTCTTTGGTAATTAATTACCAGATGCCTAAAAAAATTGATGATTACATCCATAGAATAGGTAGAACAGGTAGAGCTGGAAACTATGGTACTTCTGTCACATTTTTGAATGAGGATGATTTCAATGATGGTGGGAATGTAGAGGTTTTGAAAGATTTAAAAAAACTGCTAACTAAAAGTGGAAACAAAATTCCAGAGGAGTTTAGAAAGATGAATGATAGTTTCCAAAGTATTGTATAGAACTGTTCTCAAATTTTTAAATTATATTACATGTAGTATATATAGATATATACAAACATCATCATTATTCATCATCATCATCATCATCATCACTTTCATACCCATTTATCAATGAGGTCTGTGGATTTTGTTCTTCCTTTCTTTTCAGTAAACTCAAATAGCTCAGTGACGACTTGTCAAAGACAGAAGCTTTAGTGGCCTGTTGGTTCGGTTCAGGTGTATACTCTATTTGCTTTGTCTCTTTCTCAACGTCAGAATTTTCATCATCATCTTCAGGTTCCTCCACAATTGGTTCGTTACTATCTTCAATCTTGGACTTCTTGTTAACATTGCTGAAGTTTTCCAATAACCCTCGGACAACATTCTCTGTTTCCTTCTCCAGTTCTCTCTTTCTCTGCTTTATAGCTTCAGGATTAGGATCTTCATTGGCCCATTTTATATTCAACACGTTTTCATCACCGTATAAACTCTGTCCTGACATTGCCTCCTTTGCAAACTGCGCATTCTGTTCATTTTTGTAACTTACAAATGCACAACTCTTGCCATTGATGACATTGATCTTTTTAATCTTTCCAAATGACTTGAATTTCTCATTCAATAGATCTTGCGTTTTAGAAGTAACTTTACTCAGACCACCTATATACAGGGTAGTATTCACCTGGCTGAAAGAACCAATACCACTCATGTCATCCTTGAATTCACTAAACCTCTCCCTTCCGAAACAATCAACAGTGATTGGGAAGACATCAAAATCCGTTGGAACTCTATGCAAATATTCACATTTTTTACCCTTGATGCACATCCCTTTCGCAAAATACAGGCAAAAATACTGCTGACCTTGAAGTTTATCAGCTTTTGTATATCCTGTATCCCTTTCAACATCTAGCTTATACTTTGATTTGATTAACTGGAATGAAGATCCACTGGCACCACCAGACCATTTGTTGAACCATATATTGAAAACGGTACCTGTCTGTGGCGGTAGAGTCTCCTCTTCGAAATCATCTGGATTCACCTGTACACGGGCAGGTCTTGAGAGAAGTGCGTTGGTCATTCTAGATGAGTGGATGGATGGGTTAAAGCGGGTATCCTATGTCTTCTAAAATTATCTATTATGTTGTGTTTTAACACAAAAAAATTATTCGCGATCAGATGGATTATCTCAAGATTCTTTGCCTACATTTTAGTTTCGTAAATACTTTTTCGTAACATTAATAATTTATACAAAGTTATCATTAATTATATTGCAGACTCTCTTTGAGACAGCTTAAAGCAAAAATTGAATGAAAAACCCTTGATATATACACGTGAAAATTAAAATTAATATGCAATGAAAATGGTAAAATAGAAGAAGAAAGAAGGTATATTTCTTTCCCTTCCATGAATTTTTGACTGTCGGTTATGAATGTATAATGAGAACAACACTTGTGATTTTTTTCGTTCTATGAATCTCTAGCACCACAAGATAAGGTATTCCCAAATATGAAGAAGTGTCATTAAGGCATTAATATAGTAATAAATGAAGACATAAAGTTCTGATTTCTTTTATGAACTTTAAGAAAAGGTGATTGTTCTGTGATCTATTGAATTGGAAAATTCATTCATCTTTTTCATTGATTTTATCAAAATTTATTTCATCCAATATTTTTTTGGCACCCTTATCTTTCAATCTTGAAGCTAAGATTTCACCTACCCTATCAGCTTGTTTCTTGTAATCTTCTGAATCAATATCAACTTCCAATGTAATTTCATCCTCAACAGAGGTGGTACCATCAACAGAGATAACAATACTTTTCAGGTTGAGCTGTTTGGTGGCTTCATCATATTTTGTTTGGACACCAATTGGAACTGAACAGCCACCTTCTAAGGTTCTTAAAAGTGCACGTTCAGCTAAACAACAAATGGTGGCATTCTTGTCTTCAATAGATTTCAGAATAGATTTCATAATAGCATCATTAGATCTAATTTCAATACCTAAAGCCCCTTGACCAACAGCGTGATACATTATACTGGAATCAAGTCTTTGGGAGATACGATAATCTAATCCTAATCTAGCTAAACCGGCAGTAGCCAGTATTATAGATTTGAAGTTAGTCTCTGGATCATCTAATTTTCTGATTCTTGTTTGTAGATTACCTCTGATACTTTCAAATATCAAATGAGGAAAATTTTTCTTTAATTGTGCAGATCTTCTAACGGAGGAGGTACCAACAACTGAACCTGCAGGCAACTCATCCAAAGATTTGTATGGTGAGTTTTTAGCCATCAAGACAGCATCTGATGGATCTTCTCTTTCAACAATGCAGCCCAATTCGAATTCTTCAGGCAAGTTTGTTGGCATGTCCTTTAAAGAATGAACGATTAAATCCAGTTGATCGTAATCACCTAAGTCTTGTAATAGAAGGATTTCAAGCTCTTTCGTCCACAATGATTTACCACCAAAAGAGTACAATGGTTTGTTTTGGACTTGGTCACCCAACGTAGTTAGGGCTAAGATTGGCAAGGAGACCATTGGGAACTTGTCTTTGATCATTTGTCTAATGATCTTTGATTGAGCGACAGCTAGTTTAGATTTTCTACCACCGATGAAAACCTTTTCAGGGATATAAGGCATATTCAAAGATTTAGATAGGGTGATCGATTCATTGACTTGTTGATTGGAGACGAACTCATTGGTAGCCAGTACTTTATCATCCTCAAAGACGACAGAGTCAGAAGAGCTTTGTGACGAGTTCGAATTTCTTTGGGATTGAGTGGATGAAGAGCCTTGGTTGTTGTTCTTGTTTAATGGCATGGTTCTGTAAGTTGTTGATGGACCAAAAAATTGCAAATTTGAAGAAGCGCTTTCCATGGATGAGAGCATCTTGAGAGAAGGGAAGGAAAATGGCACTAATAATCAGCAGAAAGGGTTTGATTAGTACAATCTCAGCTCAAACCAAACAAGACAGCGGAGAATAGAACAAGAATGAACTGTTAACGGCAAGTTTGAGAGCGATTAAATTGAAAATATTTTCGAGCTTTTTGTTTTTCTCGATTGGAATTGGCGGAAAGGAAAACAACAGTTCAATAAAACGGTATTGGTAGGGCCACGGAGAAGCTTAATATAGAGCAGCAAGTGGCTTTCAAGAGGTGAATTGGTGGAGTCCCGTAGCTGGTGTGGGCAGCTAAAGTTTCTGAGAATAGAGTAGTGCGAGCTCTTGCTAGGAAAGAGAGAAAGAATCTGAATTTATTGATGCTTTGTACTTTGCGAGACAACTGGTGGCCGGGAATTTTTAACCTTAAAAAGAAATTCTAAGCAGGAAGCAAAATGGGCCGATAGCCAATCAGAGGTGCATATTTGGTAATAATAATTACGTAATCCGAGAGTCCTAGCCTATTATAACATCCGCAATTATCAAAAAGATATCAAAGCCTCTGTGTTATTTTAAACTAAAAAGACGATAGAAGAGATAATGTGGGTAGATTTTAAAGGCGAAGAGATCTTGTATATCATATATATATATTACCACTTCACGAGGCTTCTCTGATTTCCCATTGACTTGCACACCTGATATCCGTGCCATGGATTTAAGGAGTTTTTGGAGACTGCATTCCAGTCTGGTGCCAGATGTCGGACGTTAAAGCATAACTGTAGAGTTTTCGGGATTTTAAGGTATTGTATCCTCCTGCCATTGGCACATTTTCATTTGGGTGTTTTCTTGGAGTAATATTCAAAATGTTTCCTCCTATTGGATGGAGTGCGCTTACCACGTTTTCTACACACGGCACGTGACATACATAGATGAGTCAGCGATTAGTCATGTTTATTTAGTTTTTGGCCTTTGAACCAATGGAGACAGCTACCTTTATTCGATATAAAAACGATCCACAGTTTTTCCGCTGGGGTATCATTTGTGTGCAATGCTTTTGCTGGAGACGGATAGTAATGATATACTCCAGTACAGATATAATCACTATTCTTCCAAATCTTTGCTCGTGGCCGGCCCTTTGGCTATTGGGTTTATCTTATGCGTAGTGGTTTTTCTTATGCGCACAACGTTGTTATCCAATCAGCCCCTTCTGACACAGATCATCTTCTCCTCAACAATATTCTCAGCACTCTACTATCTGATAGCCCTGTACACCCCACTATTCAAGTATCAAACAGTTCTGGTGATCAAGAATATTGGGGTACAAGTATCATCTTCATCAATCATACTTCCTCAAAGCATTAGGGTGAACTCCAGATTTGTTCCACTCTCCAACATCCAAGACTTCATTATTACTGAGGCGTTCAAAGGTCTGAGTATTGTTTTCTGCCTATCAATTCTGCTCAAGGATTATCGTTATACTGAAAGAAAGCTTATCATGGTGTTCCCTGATTCTGATCTGAAGCTACAAGACTACAATTCCATAAGGAAAAATCTACGAAAGTTCATAGATACATAGTAACAGATTATAAATGCAATCATTTCCAGCTGATTCTTTGGGATAGCCACCAGACAATTGGCCCTAGAACCTATCGAAGCGTAGACTGCTTCTCAACGTTACGTAAAGTGTTACGTAAGCACCATCTCTTTCTTTCGATTGTTTCTTTTTTGATGTAAAATTGCACTCAAAAGAAAACAAAACACATGTGAAGCAAGAGATAGTTTCATTATAACAACAGTCCAGTGTCATCAATGAGTAGTTTAGTCAACAAGAGCGGTGTCAGATTCGCCCCAAAAATTGGACAGCGCCGTTCGGTGGCATCGACCCCAACAGTAAGCAGAAGAGCCAGTGTAACACCGTCACTTGATAGTGAGCTAAAGAAGAGAGATGATGAGGAAAAACAAGATCACGATGAGGGCGATGATAGTGATAGCGACGCTAGTGAACAAGAAACAGAAGTTCTACCACAGCAGCCAGAAATAAACTCGAGAAGACCAAGTATTGCTGGTCCACTGGAAAATAAACAGAGAAGACTCTCCACGTTAAGTAACACAACTAGATCAGATTTTCTACACAGAAAAAACTCAGTGTCATCCATATCAAACGACAGAGACTCGACCGCTCAGGTGATAACGCAGCCAGAAAGACCAAGACCCGGGAAGCCAAGAAACAGAAGATCCACCACAGAGGAACCGACCAAAAGAACTCGTTCCACCCGTGTTAGTATACTGACTCCACCGGCTACTCAACAAACCCCACCAGCTACTCAACAGACTTCAGCTCCTCAGAGGATAACACAACCCATCGAAAATGAGCTGCCACCATCCCCAACATCAACGCTATCCAAAGCTGAAGGCAAAACTCTAGTGCATGACGGGCAAAGCCCGTTGTTTGTTCCCCAGGAAGATACCAATGCACTGCCTACACCTGAACCGTCACAGATAATGAACACATCAAGTAGTGGGTTAAATGAAGATTCTCAAAATTTGCCAAACATAACCCGAGATTATCTGATATTTGACTCAACCTTAAATAAGATCAAAAAAGTTTCAGGATTATCAACTCCAGATAATGCATTAAGAAAGTATGACTTGAACGATTATAAGGAGGTGTCAAGCCTGTCCAACAACTTGGAACCAGATTTAAGCCATATAATTAAACTGAAGGAGGCGACTTTTAAGATGGCTGATCTGTGTAAACCATCATTACCTATAGGTAGGGTTTCTTCCAACTTCCAACTAGCTCAAAAAGCACAAGAATCCAAAAGGATACAAAGATCTCAAAGACGACAGCTTAGAGAGAAGGCCAGAATACAGAGAAGATCATTGGAGAGCTATGAAGACGACAAGACCAAAGAAGAGACAAAAAAACTTATTAAAGCCGAGGATTTGTTAACTCTTGAGGCACAAAATGCAACCAGTTCTGCCCAACAAAGCGTTCAGTTGAAAATCGGTCTAGACGGTAATATAATCGTTGATGAAGAATCCAGGGTCGTTGACAGACATGCCAATATTGATATGTCTGGATTGGAGAGACATGATGAAAATCCATTTGAGAACCTAGTCAATTCGGCTACATATGGTAAACAAAGATACAGTGATAGATGGGATAATAACGAGAGGGAGTTATTATATCAGGGATTGTACCAGTGGGGTACTGATTTTGGGCTGATTGCACAGATGTTTCCATATCGTACTAGAAGACAAATCAAATCCAAGTTCATACTAGAGGAGAAAAAAAATCCTCATCTGGTAGAGCTGGCTCTGAGCAGAAAGCTGAACTTGGCTGAATTCAATTTGGAAAAGTACAGTGAAAATTCCAATAGGGTATTCGACGACCTAGACAGGTTCAATGAAAAGATTTCAGACTTGCAGAAGGATCATCAAGAAAACTTGAAAGAGTTAAGTGTTGCTAGAGAAAAGGCCAAAGAAGAAGATTTACTGAAACAGAAGAAACAAGAGTTAGAAATGAGAAATGGCTGGAACAGCAGACCAATGACACGTAAGGAGAGAATGAGCGAGTTAAGAAAGCACGAAACTGTTTTAGGGTCCATTGAAGATATCAAGAAACAGAGGGAGGAAGAACAGGTAGAGGCTTAATTATTTATATACGAATGAACCACTTAATTTTGGTTTGTAGTATTTTAGTGTCTGTTATTATTATTGTTTTGTGTGAGAATTATTGGTCTTTCTAGATTTAGTGTCCCCACTTAAAAAAACGTGTCCGTAACAGACTTACGTAATGGTGGAGACACGTAGAAGCTGTTTTGAGTTAAGAAAAAAAGACGATACGCTGCTTGTCAACATAAAACAGCGGTAAAATATCACCATACACGGAGGAGACGCTAACCAGTGGATAGTGTTGATAATATATAGTTTCAACTGAAATACCTCTATTATCATATTTGTCCTTTTTGTTGTGTCCTGAAGCCATCTCGATACTGCGCCGATTGCAATTTCATTCATTCCTTTCATTGTCAGCTTGGCTGGAAAACAAACAACATTAACAAAGCGCAAGGCTATCAGAAGTTGAGCTTCATATACCACATATAAACGAAGTCATATTACAAACGCAGTTTCATTAATAACACGCTGCGCAATGACTGACGAGAAGAGAAACCAGCTACCTTTCTTGAAGACGGATTTAGAGGAGAATGCCACGGGCGCCATTTACAAAGTTATAAAAGAGTTCTCTGCAAGACTAGAAGATGAGTTAAGTTTGAAGATTGGTGACAAAGTGGAGGTGATCTCCGATGATAAAGAATACAATGATGGTTGGTACATGGGAAAATCTCTAGTCAGTGGTAAAGTTGGTCTGTATCCCAAGAGTTTTACGCAACTAGTTCCAAGCCTTTCTAGACCATCTTTGTTGAGGTCAAGATCAAGAAGGGTTGGAAGTCCTGCCTCATCCAGTAATAATCATTCTCCAGTGCCTTTCAAGAGTAACAATGGGACACCAATTTCTAATGATAAAGCTGGAAGATTCGATTACGGAAATATTCAGACCCCATCCCCGAAGGCATACACCAGTCCAGAAAAAGATTCTTCGAATAATCACATCACAGGGGCTTTATCAGACATTGATAAGGCTTTGGAGGAGCTGAAAAATGATGTTCAACCTAGATTTGATGAAACCACCATCAGTAATGAAAGTGTCGATAGTGCTGAGACTTTAAATCCAGAGTTTGTTGAAACTTGGTCTCCAGAGCAAGTCGCTTCATACTTTAAATACTTAGGCTTTGACTCTAATTCAGCTGAACAATTTTCAAAGCATAAGATAACAGGTACAATTCTGCTAGAGTTGGAGTTGGCTTATTTGAAAGAACTAGATATTTCTTCCTTCGGTACAAGATTCGAAATTTTCAAAGAGATTGAAGCACTCAAAGAAGTAGCGCGCTCCGCTGGAGATAAGACTGGAAGTCATACTTTTGACGAGAAGGACGAAATTTCTGTGGACTCGGGAAGTCATGGAAATGGCTCATCGTTATTAGCACCACCAAGTTTTCATGATCGCAAAGATTCAGATCAAGGAACTGCCCCATTAGGTGTTTCTAAGAGGGAAACAAAACCTTTTGATTCTTCACCTGTAAAGCCAGTGCAACAAAATCAACATCATTACCACCAGCTAAAGAATAAAAGTAACACTGCTCATCCGCCAAGCTCACAAGTTCCCGAATTACCTTCAGGTAATATTGGTGATCATCTCTTCTTATCACCAAGAAGGGCTCCTCATCCACCGTCATATTTAAGTCCAATACAGTTACAAGGCTCCAGTGCACAGAATACTCCAGTAACGAATAAGCGAAACTCTTATTATGAGAGTGTTGGTCATTCAAGAAAACCTTCCTACGATATCAACCCGGCGTTTCAATTCAAGGGGAATCACTCAAGAAGATCGTCTTACGAGCCGTTACAACACTCTAGAAATAACAGTAAATCAATTGGTACTTTTAAAAGCGCTTCGGTTGCTGATTTACTGAGTACACTACCTTCCGACAATGATCGTCCTGCATCAAGTATCTATATGGATTCGACCTCTCATTCAAGGCATTCAAGTGTGAATTTGAGATACAATGGTCATTCAAGACGCGCATCAGATCTTAGTACACAGACTGCCACTAAGGAGGAGAAGAAACATCGTCGTCATTCTTCCGTTTTCTCATTCATATCAGGTAACAACGACTATTCCCCAAGCAAAAAAGAAAACAGAAGTTCGTTCTTCTCCAGCAGCAAGACTCCTACATCTAGAAGAAATTCAGCTTTGCAAATAGATAGAGCCCCAACGTTAGATCCAAAGAACTACAGCTCCCCATCACCACTTAAGAATGATAGAAGATCTGTTTCTGCTAAAGAGTCGAAGAGAGATCTTTCCCAATCTAACTCTCAATATAATTCGAATGATCAGCACGGTAATGATGGATTACCGCAATCTCCAAAGAGATCAGTTTCTGAAGCCTTCAGAAACAAAACCCTGCGTTCCGTTTCATCTTCTACAGCTGTTAAGAAAAATAACAAGAAAGGAACATCTGCTTTCATGGAGGGCATAAAAAATATTTCACCTCAAGATTCTCTTAAAAATGCAGATTACTATGGGTGGATGAATAAAAGGGGTGGAATTGCTGTTGGTGTTTGGAAACATAGATACTTTGCTTTACACGGGACGCGATTATCATATTTCACCTCTTTGAAAGATTCGAGAGAAAGAGGATTGATTGACATCACTTCGCATAAGGTTCTACCGGCAATGGATGATGACAAATTAGTTTCGTTATATGCTGCAACAACTGGTAATGGGAAATTTTGCTTCAAATTAGTACCTCCAGCTCCTGGGTCAAAGAAAGGTCTGACATTCACACAACCAAAAGTTCACTATTTTGCTGTTGAAACGAAAGAGGAAATGAGAAATTGGATGGCTGCTTTGATTAAAGCTACAATTGATATTGACGACTCTGTTCCTGTATTGAGTTCGTGTGCTACTCCAACAGTCTCATTACAAAGAGCACAGAACCTCTTGTCTCAAGCAAGAGAGAATGCCAAAAAAAGAGAAGATAGCAGACATTTGGAAAACGCGATGAAGCCGGACATTTCAGGAACATCATCAATTTCACCGGATACTGACTCCTACGACTCAAACTTGCCACATAACAACAATTTACAATCCCCGAATACGACAGTGAACACAAATGAATTAAAAACACCAGTGTTGGACTCCAAAGCTAATGGATTTTCTTCTCCATATGAAATTGCCTCAAATACTTTTACTCCAAAATCTGCTTCTTCGTCTAACGTTCAAAGCCCAGTTGATTTAGACTTCAAATATAGTGCGGTTAGAAGTCCGAAACAGAGAGTCACTAGCAATACAACAGCGTCAACAGCAGCAGCTATAGCATTGTCTGGAGGTTATGAGAATGGTGGAAGAAGATCCCATCAAGATAACAGAATCTAGTTGACGCTTTGATATGAGCTACTCTGCTTTCCCCAACTTCGAGACGCTTTCCTTTCTTTAGTTTCAGTTTCAATTTTAATTTTAATTTCAGTTTCAATAGTTATCCATGTATTTTCCCTGTGCCCGCTTTATCAGTATAATATGTTGATGATGTTAGACACAATAAATTTCGCGAAAACTCTTTGACAGGTGCAAAGTTGGTGAAGTTTGAAAACTCATAGGAGGTGAGGCCTACCTTTAGTATGGCTTGCACACTCATGCTCTTCTGTCACGAGGAACCTTCTCATTTTACCATTGTGCGATCTTTGATGTCACTAAAATGCTGCGCCTGTCACACAATGTTATACTAAACGGTTCATTTAACAGAAAAAACATCATGAGAAGCTCTTTGGCGAGAGTCTATAAATAACGCTTAAGATCACCATGTATCCCTGCTTCTCTAAAGTTCCAAACCACTACCTAATATTATTACTATTATACAAAATGAAAGGCCTTTCTTATGAAATAGTATCCCTCAGAACCACTAGTGTTCTTACTTCAGAAACTGTTTTGTACGAATTTCTCAAGGCTTCCCATTTCATGTCACGCAGGAACAGAATGACAGATGAGGAAAAGCTTCAGATGCTCAATCCTCCAAGAACACCTTCTACTTTTGAAGATAATTTGAAAAAAAGATTCAGATTTCACAGAATTTTGGATAAAGAGAATGATGCCACAAACCTTTTTCAATGTTTAAACATAATGGCCAAGGGAGAATCTTTCCATCAGGCCTTAAAAAACAAATTCGTTAAGTTCATTATAAGGAGACTAGACTCTTCTAAGGATTTTGATAGGATTGTGGGGGATAGATACGATGATTTAAGGCCAGATCAGGGCGGTTTTAGATTCCCCATTTTTCACTGCAGCACATACCCAGAATGGAAAAGGACAAAAGCGAAGGTCCTAGAAGTCATAAGACTCTTTGAATTGGACGCTCTTTTAAGTACTGATAGGAAAACATATGAGGAGAGGTTCCAGGAGGGTATCATATATAGAGGAGTGGATTACGTTTTTTGCTACTTCATTTTGTCACTGGTGCACTTCAAACTATTCAGCAATCTCTCCGAAGAACTTGATTTCTTTGAAAGATTGTTGGCCTCCGACACAAAAACACGAGACTGTTTAGAGTTGATAAACAAAAGAGTTTCTACAAGTCTAGCCAGCCTTTCAAGCTTTCACGGCAAAAGAGAAGCTCGGAACAACTTATTTTTGAGATTAGGTGATGAAGGTGCAGTTTATTTAAACGAGATTATGTTCCAAGATGATTTATTCAATCAAGAGGTCAAACTTTACGATTACTTCAATGGTGATATTAATACCGACCTCAATTCAAATTTCATTGAATATAGAATAAAATCAATAGCGAATAAGATCAGGGCTAGCAGTTCTGAACGCGCAACCGAGAAAAGGGAGAACTCCAGCAATGAAAGAAATGGGCTTTCTGTTTAAATCGCAAAGTTTTTCTGTGTATTTTCTAAGCTTCTGTAGATTAACTCTACGTGTATATATAGCTTCATGCTGAGAACAAATAAAGGAACATCAGATTCCTTACAAAATACTAAACTTTTTAAGTCATCATCGAGATTTCAAAGGGCATAGGATGTGATAGATTGGCCATACCTGGCATTCCACATTGAGCAGCCGCCACAAGTTCTAACTCGATCAAAAACCCAGCGAGGTCACATGAAAATGAATCTTAAAATTCCGAATCTTAGAGAGAAGATACATGAATAACGCATTAAGAGGCAAAGATTTGTAATTAATACTCTAACTTTAATATTCTAATGGTGAAAGAAAAAAAAAGAAAAACCTGATGTGGGTAATTTTATGATGATCAAAATAACGTAGTGGCACAGGAGTATATCATATGAAAGAAAAAAAGGGAGGAAACGGCAGATTTGTGAGGCGTGATGAGCAGATCATCTTTAATGCCAACCTGCTTAGACTGTTTTTCGCGAAATTGATTGGAGGAAAAATCAGATTCAAGTAGAAACACATTTGTTCTATACTAAAAAAACCCTTCAGGTTCCAAGCCAAAAAGCCAATGTCAGACTCTACCGATGAACAATGGTCCAAGCTGTCACTACTAGTAGCCAATGATCCTGACAATTTTGAAAATTGGGAAAATCTGGTGAGGTTTTCGTCAAGTAATTTATCGAAGGTGACCCCAACCGTGAGATTGGAATTATTCAGAATCACAAATGATCAGTTTTTATTAAAGTTTCCTTTCATGGAGCAATACTGGATCACATATGCAGAAAAAGAGTTCAAACTAGGATACACGGAAAAATCACTAGCGGTATACGAACAGGCTTTGGAAGTTCTGCCATTCTCAAACCTAGTTTGGTTGAGCTATTTAAGACTACTGAAAGAAACTGAGCTAGATTATTCAAAACTTCTAAGCTATTACAAGCGCGCAGAGGTTTTAATAGGGCTTCATTATCATAGTTATGAGTTCTGGAAAGATTTTATAGACGTTGAACATAGTTACAATGGAAAATCACTACACTATTTCAACCTTTTGAAAAAGGTTGTGGCAATTCCAATGTTCAACTATTCCTATTTTTTCAGTCTACTATTCAAAGAAATCGATAACATAACAGAAATGACCATACTGAAATTAGTACCCCAACAAGAGCTAAATAAAAAATTCAAGCTTCAGATGGATGAGACGTTTACTGCCAAAAACATTGACTATCACGATGTCAAGTCAAAGTTAAAAAAAGTTTTCACTGACTCTTATATCACTACTCAGTTCAAGTCTTTTGAGCAGTACTATTATGAGAAGAACATTAAGCTCGAGTATTTTGTTCCAGGTTTATACAAGACATACCAAGAGTTGGCCGATTGGGAAAGTTACATTTCCTATATGGAATTGAACGGTACATTTAATCAAATTGAGCAGCTATATCATAGAGCTTTAGTTCGTTTGGCCAATTACCCTCAAATTTGGCTCAAATTCGCTGATTTTTATCTTTCAAAGAATAACATCCAGGCTGCCAAGCAAGTCTTGCACAAATCTGCTTTATTTTTGACTAAGTCTAACCTTATCAACATACAACTTAAATTAATAAAGATTGAATTAATGCTAAACAACATTATTAAAGCCAGAGATATTGCTCAACTGATTTTGGATAATAACAAAGAAACTGGGACTGACATCAGCTATGATATATTAGTTGAATTTGTCAAGGTAGACAACATATTGAGCTTCAATAAGCAAGAGAGTTTTAGAGGGTTTTTAGTTGAGCTCATACAAAATATAATACCTGCTGAAGCTTCGTTACTTCTCATTGATCACATTTCTGCTGGGTTTCACAGTATAGAAGCAAAGTCAGAGTTGATCAAAATCTTGAATTCAAATGAGAGATTCACAAAAGAGTTAAAATACTGGATAACTTTACTGAATACTTTGGAATATGAATCAGCTGACAGATTGACTATAAATTCCACATATCGAAAGGCTATTAGCAGCTTGGGAGGTCACCAACTTTTACTACAATGGTACGACAGATTTTTGGGTTATGAGATGAACGAAAAAGATGAGTTAGCACAATATTTTGAGCAAGCATCATCTTCATTATTTGACTAGAATATGACAACAATGCGTGTCTTTACATTTCTTAAGATCACCATGCACTGTAATGCTTGTCGATGTTCTCTTCTCAAGGCAGTTTAGGAAAAAGGAAACGAAAAAGGATTAGCTAGTCAGTTAAGTAGACCAATACGATATAAGAAAAAATTATTCTCTCTGAAAACAAACACATTGGGGGGGGGGGGCGGGTCAAATCAACAGGTAGCCACTGATAATTCACGACTTTCTGTCAGCACAGCCAGCCAAGCACGCAACTTGAATCTTTTGAAAGATGATTGTCGTACTATTTCTCCTGTCCACCTCTTTCTCGCTTCCTAAATTTTTCATGCAAGTAAAGATAAGTTTCTCATCAATAGTCATCTTCTGAGTTGAACGGTGTTTTAATAAAATGATCCATCGTTTCTTCTTCCATTCCACTTTCAGACAAACGTACATGTCCTGAGGAGATCGCTTGGATAGACCCAACTTTTCTTAAATTCCCAATTGAGCTGCTATAGCATTGATTGTACTCCCTCCGAAACATTGATATGATTCCAGGGTGATGCCAAAATCAGCGGGTATCATTTTGAACACTGTCATGTATTCCTCGAGCTTCAATGGGCAAAAAAAGCACAGAACTGTTCTTCAAGTCATTGAAGAATTTAACAAATCTTGCCAAATTCAAGAAACTCAAAAGGAAATGACACATCTCTCAGAGTGATAATCAACTGTTGATCCAAATTTTGATCTTTGTAATGTATAGGATGTATTTAAGCTTCCGATGTACGGCTTAATAATATCGAAGGAAATTTCAACCGTCCCCTCAGTTATAAGCCACTCTCTAGTAGCTTTTTAACCAGGTATTGCTGGTATAACAGTTGAAATTTTCTTCCTTGAGGAGTCCTGCTGAATACCCTTTGTAGCTGCTTCTGCAGTTTTACCGATGTTTTTCAATTGATAAATGTTAAGCTGGTCTCGTACAACAGCAAACTTCCAGCTTCTGTCGCTCGCTAGCTTGACGGGAGATTGAAGCCCACTTTACCATGAAACCATATCAAAGGAATGTAGAGAAAACTGAACATGACATCAATTTGAACCAGCTTATCATAATATCCTTTCGTCTTCTAACATACTCGAGATTGTCATTTTAAAAGTTCAGGTGAATTCACACTGTACATTTTGGAAATGCCTTATTTTCTTACTATCCACAAAGATTCTCCACATTTCAGATAAGAGTATACTTGTAAAGATTTTATCGTGAATTCTAACATTCCTCCCCCCGCTACTAAATGGTCGCAAAAAATTTGCTATTCTGGTATTCTGTTCAGGACCTTAACAGTTCTGATACACTCTTTCATGCACGAGGAATTGTCAGACAAATTTATTGGGCTAACTAGAGGCGTTCAACGTCGCTCCACTTCTTATTTTAAAGAAAGTACAACTGGAGAGCAGATAAAGCGGAAAATTCCTTCGCTAATCCGTTAGAATCCACTTCAATTGTATCTCGAACGACTTTTTAGCTTTATAAGATTCAATCTATTTCATTAATTGAACTTTCATATTCTACACAACAATTAATTAATTTAATCTAAATTAACTAACTAAAACTAGTCTGTAAACCGTGTTCAAACACGAGATTATATTTGTGAAATTGCGGACCTGATCAAAAAGGATCTATGCGATGATATCTAGGATAGAATCTATAATTGATATAATATTTGGATGACCTATGATGATTCCACTCACGCGCCCTGAGTATTCCAGTGGGGTCTAGACAGACCTCCGCCAATACTAAACCAGAAGAGTTACGGTCAGTAACTTCAGTTAGTTCAACATCATAGGACTTATTTGAGACAAACACGCATCCAACCGACCAATTCGATTATTGTCTCGCAATGTCTCAGATTATTTATCTGCAATAAGCAATCGGAAGCAATCTCCGATTATTGGCGCATATGCGTCCCAGGTGACTATCCGATTATTTGCAACATTGAAAGACTTCATTTATGAATACGTCAATCAGTTTCTTAAAGTCTCTCATTATCTCTACAGATGTATAATATTAACACTCCAGAGGTGGCATGGTCCAGTCCGGGCAGCGCCATCATTACTTTCAAAACTATCCTTCTGCTCAAGCATTAACACTCCATGTTAGTGATGAGAATTTTGAGAGGCTGATAACTTCTCATATCGATTCCTGTTCAATTCGTTTGCACAATTGCTGTCAAGTTGAACTTGCACCAAAAGTCACAAAAACTTGACCTCTCCAACCTTTTCAATATTCATAAAGTGAACAACCTCAGATTTAAAAAGTTAAAAAGAATCAGAATTTCATTGGGGTCCGTTCTTGGAGAATCTTGGTTTCAATCATTCTAACAAACTTGTGTCTTCAGGAAAGCTATTCACACCTCCTGGAATATGCAGCGTGTAGAACTATTAGCACAAATCAATTTAACCACGAGCAAAAACTGTTGCTTCCATTCAAGAAAGAAGATTACGACGTGGAGAGTATCCGCTACCTCCATTAGAATCTTAAACAATCATTTAAACAATTGACGCTCGGAAAAGGAATACGTTACCATAGCACCCGACCGTCATATTGCTGGGGTGTGTTTTGAGACAAAGAGCAGGATCTCCCATTAAGCATGGAGTTGTAGTACCCTGGTAAATATGGTATCTGCCGTGTATCACGATACAATCCCTACGCCACTAGCAAACAGTCATAATAGAATTTGCATTAGCCATCAGGTAAGCCACAATACGTTTTGAGTACATTTCGAATCTGACCATTGTAGAGAAAATAGGTTTCATACGTATATTTTATTTAGAACTGGGCGGCTATTTGTGAAACTTCACTTTGCAATTCTAATTCTCGGGTAGCCACCATATTGAGAGAAAATGTCCATTACTTTAGTTAACCTCGTTCAACTTGAGCAGTGCTCTGTGATCTCCTTGAAATGTTATTTCAAATAGTAGACTACATCAGAACGAAAATCGGTAATACTGTTGATGGTATACTGAGATCAGACCAATTATTGGCAACAGATTATTTAAATATCGAGTTGTCAAATCGAATTTAATGAGACTTTCTTTATTATAAATTTCAGATCCACAAGTGGAGAATCTAGATCGCAATAAGATATAACATATGCAGATCGGTTCTAAAAGGGATGAGATATGTGACATTCCCATCTAGTCTACCGAAAGGTGAGAGACCTTGATTTGATATCAACGGTTTCTGGCCCCCTTTCCCCGCTCTATAAAGCTGCCCTATGCCCATGTGCCATGGGAGTATCCAAGATATGGTTAGCAAGTTTGAAACAGAGAATACAGTTTCGACCTTGGATAAGGGTACTAAATTGATGGACTCACACCGGTAGAACGTCGTTTCGACCCGATCTCTTTGGCACCGGAAAGCTCGGAAACCTTTGTATCTATCAAACCTTAGCGGTTTTCTATTTAGAGGGATTAAGTTTGACTGAAGGTTATCTTTCGAAGTTGGAAACTATAATCGTGAAAATTGCAGGTATCACTTAAACGGCTAGAGTTACATATGGAACGATTATTACTTTGTGGTGTGCGCCTGATTTGGGCTCTAGTTTTTACTTATGGTTGGCACGATTGTGAGATCAGTGATCAGATTGATTTGCTGAAGCAACAGAATTTCAGTTTCTATAGTTACTAACTATGTTTCAAAGATATTTTAAGAATCTAACATAGAGAATTGGCAGACATAAGTATATTACTGTCTCTCGCGGAAATGCTGTGGGATGTTGTGCCCCAACGGCATCGGACGACCTGAGATCGTATATGGAGGGTCCAAAGTGCAAACCGCCCCATCAGTCGTATTACATCTATCTCCCTGCTGCATTAAACATTATTTCATCCTAAGAATAACTAGTAGAGAACAGAAGTGCCATAAAAAATTTCTAAGTCAAGAGAACGAACTAGTCGCGGACAAATCAAGGGTTTAAGTGGTAGGGAATATTCCACCTAATCTTTTCACCCGTTATATCTATCTTTCAAAGAAGTAGAATAAACTAAATAGCACTTACAGTGCATGTAATTCACTAATTCAATTTCCAACGTCCCGCACCACATTTTGACCGATTAATGGTCTCACTCTAAGATGCTACTGGTGATACAAAATAATACTACATAAGACAAAATGTTCTGAGTCACCAAATTCACGAAATTGTCATTGTTCCAAGAGCTGGGGCCTTGTACGAATAGAATAGGGTTCTTTTTCTTTTCTTAATCGCGTGTACTGTTCTACTTAACCTATGTAACTGTTTTTGCTTTGTTCCTTGTGGTTTTTCTTCGAATCTTTCGTGGAGTGCCTTCAATGTTTTGGAGGTATGGCTCGGTTATGACTTCTCCGAGCAAATATAGTGAAGCTGAAATAAGGGTTGTAAGGTTAAGTAAGAAGTTGAAAATAGCATGCTGAAAGTTCTTGTGGCGTCAAATAAGTGAAACGGTTGTCCTGGTTGCTCGTTTTGGATTCAAGTTGTCTGTGTGAAGCGGGGCCCTTTAGTTAGGTACTACTGGAGATTTATTTGGTTTTGGCCATATCGGGTGTAGGGCACCAAGGTTAAACGAGAGGATCTCACACCGATCAAAATCATAAAGAAGTATTCAGCAGGACTTTGGTTTTGAAGATAAATAAATTATGGTTATAACTTATGTATCTGTCATATATTTCATTGATTTATTCTAAAAGAGAAAAGAATTACCTCGTTACCCAACTCCGGGCGATTCTGCGATTCCGGAGCTTCAAGGCTCATCTTGATCTTTACTTTAAAGTTTATTTGAGTGTTAGTGTTAGGTGTGTTACCGTATTTTTTATATGGTATGCTAAATATGTCTTAACCAGCAGAATGTTATGCCTTTTTTTTCTTGATAGAACATATATATTTACAACAACTTGCATGTAGATAGAATGAGCGGTGTATTTAGCAATGGAATCGAAAGGGATATGAAATCTAGAGATATCCTCAATTATAGAATATTGAATAAGTTAAAAATGTCAAATTTATAATGCAAAAGTTTATAATGAACAGTAAAGATAGGAAAAAAATATGGGTATAAAGGGTATTTTATTGATTGAATCTTCTTTACTGAGAAAAAGGAAGACTTTTCTTTCCTGATAACATCTAAGTGGTTGAGACTTTAGTGAAGAACCGTAAGAGAGACCCCACCGCAAGCATCTGAGATGAAAAAGAAACACTGGTGGGTTATCGATAAATCTTAACTTAAGAAATTTTGAAAGAGCCATCATTCAGTGTAGCACGTCGAATTACGCGCAGAGAATGCGCTTCAAATATTCTATTCTATCACTAAATGACCTTTGTGGAAGGCCGGGTGAACTGTGGTAGAATTAGACTCATGATAAGGGAGGATTCATAAATTTGAATTCGACTTTCTGACCATGGAAATGACGTATATTAATCAATGCACCCGAATGCGATATTTTCAAGTTCTTCAAAATTTGACACAAAACCAAAAAAAAGCGCTGGTCCTAATAATCACCGAAACAATCGAACTAACCTCATAGTGGCCAGAATATCATCTGAAGTCTTGACGGGGGCACCTTTTCAAACCACTGCAATACTCATTCGAATAGAGTCGAGAAAGCATCAGGATGAGCTCGGTACTCAGGCATCAATTTGTATATCCCCATCAATAACAGGGAAAACTCCACTAGACTATGTTGTAGCTCAATTCTAGTAATGAGCTTCTCTTCCCATTGGCGGCTTTCACACCTACTCGGGATCGTGGGACAAAAGACTGTAGCCACCGCTATTAGGAACAAACACAATGGCGTACTAAAAGTCATGCATGAATAGCCCTCGCCATTGAATATTTGATCTCAAGAAAACAAAAAAAAATCAACACACAGACAGCTCCAGGTTCAAGGGAATGTTCCTACTATTTGCTTTACAAAGTACCGGGCAAACCACGACAATTTTTCTCAATGATTAAAAGTGATTCAAAAAGCTCCACACTTTCCCTTTTTGTAGATACGACCGATTGAGTCACGTGATAATTGTATAGATTCCGCCACATCTATATTCAACCAAAATTTAGCTGAAATATAGACAGTCAGTTCATTATCTGTAGTGTTAATGTTTACAAAACGATTTTTCAAGCAAACAATCAATTCAGTTAAACGACTAACCTCAACGATGACTTATCCATCCCACAATACTTACTTCAATGCAGGCGGTAAAGATATCTGGTCTCTTATAAATGAGTCCGCTGCTGCTGCTGCCAGCCAATCAGATAGAGAGATTATCAACTTAGGTCAAGGTTTTTTCTCCTATCCTCCTCCTGATTTTGTCATTCAAGCAGCAAAGGATGCATTGGATATCCCTGCAAATAACCAATATGCTCATACCAAGGGTAAACCAAACTTATTGAACGCATTGGCCAAAACTTATTCCAAGCACCATGGAAGAGAACTCTCCAGTAACGAGATATTAGTCACTACTGGTGCCAATGAAGGTCTTCTAGCTGTTTTGACTGGATTTTTGACTAAAGGTGATGAAGTTATTGTCTTTGAGCCTTTCTTTGATCAATATATATCTAGTATTGAGATTCCAGGTGGTAAAGTCGTTTATGTCCCATTGCATGCGCCTAAAGAGATTTCTGAGCGTAACGTCAAAGGAGAAGAATGGACGGTTGATTTTGAGGAATTGGAGGCTGCTGTCACCCCAAAAACCAAGTTCATCATCATTAACACTCCTCACAATCCAATTGGTAAAGTTTTCACCAGAGAAGAATTGACCAAAATAGGTGAATTAGCCGTCAAGCACAATTTTTTAATCATCTCCGATGAAGTTTATGAAAACTTGTACTATACCAAAGAATTCACAAGAATCGCCACCATCTCGCCAGAAATTGGTAGAAACACTTTGACAGTTGGGTCAGCTGGTAAGTCATTTGCCGTCACTGGTTGGAGAATTGGTTGGGTTATTGGTAGTCCTGATTTGCTTCAGTATGCTTCATTGGCTCATACAAGAATTTGTTTTGCTACTCCAGCTCCACTTCAAGAAGCTTCCGCTACTGCCTTGAACACGGCTTTAGAAAACAATTACTTTGAAACTACTAGACAAGAGTACATTAAAAAATACGAGATTTTCACTAAAGTTTGGGAAGAGTTAGGGTTGCCTTATACAATAGCTGAAGGTGGATATTTCTTACTTGTTGATTTTTCCAAAGTCAAAATCCCAGAGAATTATGAATATCCAGAAGAATTCAAGTCAAGAGCTAAGGATTTTAAAGCTGCTTATTGGTTGATCAACGAAATAGGTGTTGTTGCCATTCCTCCAACCGAGTTCTACATCAAGGAGCACGAAAAAGTTGCTGAAAATTTGTTACGTTTCGCCATCTGCAAAAGTGATGATGTTCTCGAAAAGGCTGTTGAGAGATTGAGGGAATTGAAAAAATACATCTAGAGCTTAGACATGAATTTAATTTATCAGGTATAGAGTTAAAGAGAAGTAATCTAATATTGTAGGATCATTTAAAGTCTCATTTGTTTCCTCCTATTTCCGTCTTTTTTTGTCGACAAAGGAAGTTGATTTACCTTGTTGTGGTAATTGTTTTGAAGTAGCAGGTTTTGGACCTTCAGATTCCTTACCATAAGGATTGAACTCGGTCTTTCTCTTCCTACTTTTCTGCTGTTTCTTGTTTTGGATAATCTTTTCGGCTGATGCATAGTCAAACTTCTCTACCTTAATCTGTTCCTTATCATTTTTATTTGTATCAGCACGGTTGTTGCTTTTAACTGATCTTTTCTTCAAAACAATGATATC
Source organism: Komagataea norvegica (assembly GCA_030567455.1). Classification (NCBI taxonomy): domain Eukaryota; kingdom Fungi; phylum Ascomycota; class Saccharomycetes; order Phaffomycetales; family Wickerhamomycetaceae; genus Komagataea; species Komagataea norvegica. Next base: position 25,739 of record JAJLSD010000032.1, read on the forward strand.
ATCAGAGTTTTCAAACATGTCAGGTTTCTCATCATCTCTGTCACTTTGTACCACTTCTGCTTCATTTGAGTCTGGACCTTTATCGTTAGCCACATCTCCTTCATTTGCTTCAGGTACAACATTAACTAATTGATTAAGTTTTGAGTCGATTATATCTTGACGTCCAACATAAGTTACATTATCAGTAAGCATGTCTTGAATGAAAAGCTGTGATCTTTTAACGTTAAATTTGGCATTTTCACCTGAAGCATGTAGGTCATTCCGAGCTTGCTGGAAAAAGGTATAGTTTTGTTCAGCCTTATCAACAGATAAAGACTCATCGCCATCATTGTCGCTGTTATTGAAATTACTCATTGCGCTGTTCATTAAGTTAAGATCTTCAGCTTCAGAGAGTTCAAGTGACTCTTTGATCAAGTTTGCAACATCCTTTAAATTCTTTCTAACGAATTCGGTTATTGGAGTTGATGAGTTTGAAGATACCAATAGGATCTCTTCCGCTGAGGTTGGGCCTATTGATGCTAAGGCAGCAAGTAACTGGTTTGGCATGATATATCTTGATGACTCGTCGCTAGATTTGGCCATTTCATCTCTCCAATTGTATAAGTTTTCAACAAGTTTGGCTTTTGACGTTTGAATGTTGTATTGATACATGAGCTTTCTCCAAGAATCAGCTGTGTCAAAATTAGTGAATATGAGTGAGTTGTTTGACAAGTTGTCAGGTCTGAATTTGGAGTATTCGAATCGTCTCAATGCAACATTTCTGGAATCATATAAGACCTGAGTTAATTTATTTGACTCAATCAACATATTCTTTAAAACGTCAAAGATATATAGCAAAAAGTGAGTATCTGCTCTAGCATATAGTCTCATCTGCTTTGTGAGTGGCCTAATTCTCCAATCTGCCAATTGATATTTCTTGGAAGTTTTAAAGCTAGCAAACCTTTCCAGTAAGTAAGCCAAACTGTGTTTTGGGAACCCTAGGGATTTGGAAGCATGATATGTATCAAACAAGCTGACAATGTAGAGACCCAAATCACGCTGTAGCCAAATTATGTCCATGAAGGCACCGTGCAGTACCTTTGTGACTTGGGGATTTGTGAAAACTTCGTTTAAAATCTGTAAATCATCGCGTAAAGCCAATGTATCGATTAGCCAATCTTGGTCCCTTGTGCTTATTTGCATCAGAGACACCAAACCATAGTATGATCTGTAATCGTGATGTTCTAAATCAATCGCAATAACATCCACTTTCCTCAACTCAACAAGCATCTCGTTCAATGTTTTGACATCATCAACCCAAATTGCATCAGTATCCTCCCAATTTTGAAACTTCAATGGTACTGATTTTTGTAAGATATCTTGATTATAATCACTATTCAATATTTCATGTTCATAGGGATGTTTATAATATATTAAATCATTCTCACCATTTTGTATCTTGAAAACATCTTCAAATGGAGTAACAGCGTTGGGCTTTGATGTTAACAATGGTCTAAATGGGTGTAATTCAGAGTTATCAATTTTTGTTTTGAACTTCAGCTGGGGCTTTTCGATTTTGTTGCCGTGCCCACTGCTACTGATTGTAGTGGAATCATCCAAATAGGTTAGTTGGTCAGCATCCTCGTTTTGGTTCACGTTCTTCTTCAGTTGATCAAAAGCAATGTCCGATCTTTCTAGGAAATTGTCCAAGATGTTACCCAAGACTGACCACGAATCTTTTATTGTGTCCTGCTCTATGGTAGTCTCTGATCCGGAAGCAGAAACCACCTGGTTTATTAGCTTCAAAAGCTCGCCAGAGTATTCATCTGACTTTTCACTGATGGAGCTGTCGATGTTCTTGTAAAAGTTCACATCTTTCGCAGCAAGCCCTGCAGCTGCTCTGATAGTAGATGCTAGTTTCGGAAACAGTTCCTCCATTGGATTCGACATGACCTATATACCCTGCCGCTGAAACGTCTACTCTCACAGCTGGTACAGTTCCAAAAAATTTTTATGACATTCGCGAAAAAGAGATGGGATGGGATGAGCTTACCTAATTCTTTGATTTTGATCTTTCAATCCCAGCAATAATATCCAGCTTTTTATCACACCTTATTTCTCAGACTATCTAACAATAGACACTTCAAAATGCTCAGAAGGATCATTCCAGCAACCCTTTCACCGGTTAGAACACTACGCTTCTATTCCTCCAAATTCGATTTCACTCCGGGTCCACCACCTTTGCCTAAGGAAGAGCAAGAAGAGTTCGAAAAACTGCAGAGAATCGCAAATAGTCAGGCTGCGATCGATGAATACAACAGTGAGATAAATGATGGAGAAAATAACAAAGATTTTACGCCGATTTTGAATAAAAACGACATTGGTGGCTTCTCACCAGAGTTTTTCAAGACTATTCCTGAGTTTGAAGGTGATGTCAATCCGAAAACCGGTGAAAGAGGCGGCCCAAAACAGGACCCCTTGAGACACGGTGACTATTCCTTCAATGGACGTGTTACGGATTTTTAAATACAGAGCTGCAAAGCTTAATTAATGAATATATTATGATGTACATATTGAACTGAGAGTGTGCCACGTTTTCTCGCTCGTCTGTACTTTATTAAACCTTCAACGCTCCTAACTGAGTATCGAGATCCTTCAAATTTGTACTCAAACTGTTTTGTGTAGAGTCCAACAGTCTTTTACCCTGTACCAAAATGGAATTCAACTCCTCCCAGTCATAGTCATCACTATTCTTGCCACTGATTGTGCTAACATTTGTTAATTCTTTTCTTATGAATTTCAGTTGTTCATTTAATGATTGGTTTTTCTTCAATGATTGATTGAAATTCTTGACCATTAAAGATATCTCCTTGAACCATTGTTTCTCTTTTGTGCTCAATGTCAAATCAAAGCTCTTCGAACTTGTATGTATGTTTTTCTTCAAAGAGTCGAATCTTTTGTTCAGGCTTTCTTGTCTTTCAATGACCTTCTCTAATGAGTTGTTTATTCCACTTAGCTTTCTGTATTTCTCAAAAATTTCGCTGGTCACAGTTATCTGGTTTTGGAATTCAGCGCTTAGATTGTTAAGTTTATAATTCACTATGATGCCTGATTTATGGAAATTCAACAAATTTTTTGAGATAGAATTTGTAATGGAATTTAGTTCAGATAGCGAATCTTCGTCTAGCTTTGATAACACTGATAAGTTTGGTGGGAGATAAATTTTGAAATTTTTGATTTTATCTAATAAAATTAGAAGCTCTGAAGTTATGGAAAGGTTCAAGACCGAATGATAAGGAATTTCAACATCAACTTTGTCGTCATCTTTTTTTAAATGCTTCGAGGTATCAATGGCCTCTTTCTGAACGTCGAGTTTTGAATTAGATAAGATTATTTGATATCTAGTATTTTTCTCGTAGTCATAGATCACACCGTGACCTTCATAATCTTGAAAGTTCTTCAACAACAGTTCAGTGGATGATACCGATTTTCCTTCAGGCGATAGATTAACTTTGTACAGGTTGCTATCATTCTCCATCAGTAAAGAGGACTTTTCTAGGACATTGATGGTCGTTTGTCCTTGCGATTTGGGTTTTGCATGATCCAGAACTGTTAAAACAGAGACCGCACTCACAGATGAGCTATCAGTGAAAAAATCTTCCCATTTCATTGACAGCCTGTAATCTGGCAAAAGAGTGGTAAACCCATACTTCAAAAAACTAACGACTAATAAATCCAATTTGTCGGATTGTACTGAAACGATATCCGTAGCTTCGTCGTCATAAAGACATTCGGGGAAAGGTTGAAGAGCAAAAGGCCCCTGTATTGAATAGCTATCTTCATGTGTCGTATCCTCTAAGCTCGAAATGAAAAACGATTTATTGAAGTCTCTGATTTCAACTGGTGCTAATGGTAGTTGCTTCCAGATTGAATTTACAAACCGTAATTGTTTGATAGATAGACCCTTATCAACGTCTTTCTCTCCTTCTATAGCTTGGTTTAGTAGAAGAACACTGTCGTTAAAGAGCTCTTCAACCTGTTCCCTTGTGGCTGAAATCTCATCGACAGGTAAAAATGGGTAAATTGTAAAGATGTCACCATCCTTATTGACAACATACAAAGATAATAAGCTTGATAACTTGGTTCCAGTTGTTCCAAAAGTTATTGCAACCGGATCGTCAATTGAGTTTGAAATCAACCCTTTCTTATTATCAGCTTTATTAGTTAGGCCGAATACTTTTTTTGGCTCTTCAAATGAAAAGTTCAAATCAAACGATCTAATGACATTGTCATCGGATAAAATAATCAGGTTGGAATCATTCCGGGCTAATTTGTTCCATAAAAGACTCTTGATGCTAACATTCTTGAACAGTTTGGATCCGATCTTATACTGTCTGGTAATTCCAGTTCCCACGCTTAACACTATCAGGTTATTTTCATTGTAGACAGCCAAAAGGTTATTTGAGGAGTTTAGCTTTATATTTCTGATCTCGAAATCAATATCCGTATCCAAGAGTCGATAGTCCTCGTCACTTTTAGCGTAGCGGATAGAAGAATTTATTCCATAGAATATTTCGTTACCTCTAACGGCGATCTTGTTATGTTTGAAAGAGCCGATGCTGTCCTTTCCAAGATGATTAAATATGTTTGTACTGATCATTTTGTATTGCGATCAATGCTCCTCTCGCCAGTGGTGGCGTACTAATTCGCAAGTCGTTAGGAGAAATAAAGTGTTTGTGTCTCACTCACAGTATGTTTTTTTTTTGTGGAATCAGCACCAAAACAAAGAAAAACCGAGCGGGTAACAGCGAGCTACAATAAAGGTTTCAGATATGTACAAGAGGTTCATTATAGAGGTAGTATACAAATTTAGTAGGATAACCGCTCTTTTGGCATGGAAAGGTTATACCAGAGCTAATTTGTGTGATTATTTCATTTGAGCGACAAAGTTGTTCATTTTTATCTTCTTTTTATTTCTCAATCTCATCTCCCTTTTAGCCTTTTTAATTGGGTCATTCTCCAACTTGGAAGCTTGATATTCTTTATCAAACACTTTCCAAAGCCACTCTGGGTATTCTGAATCTTCCAATGCGACTGGTTCTGGCCCATTCTTCTTGATTTTGAGATTGAGTGGTGTTCCAGCTTTACATGATGATTGAGGAAGTTCAGCTTGCTTTTGAGCTTCGTTCCTTAGCGCAGAAAGGCTTGAGAATGTTCTTTGTGAGCTTCTTAATATTGTGGTAGCAGATCTCAGCATTTTTGTCGTGTTCCAGAGTGAACGAGATGGAGAATAACTTTGTTGGATCACCTTCAGCTTCCAAAACGTTGTTTTTCAAAAAGTTTTCAATTACCCGGATACTGATTAAAAACCAATTCCTAGTAGGAACCATCATGATGATCTCAAACGCATAAATAACGTTAGAATGAGCTATCTATAAGATACCATCGTACCGATTATCGACATCGAGGAGATTTCAATGAAGCGCCCAGTGCTTTTTTTTGGAAGTTGATCAATCTCATCCATGAGATATCGCTAAAAGTAACGAGAATTTATAATACCGGCCCAGTATGGTTTTGAACTAGTCTTGTTATAATAAAATTTGGGCTGTACAGATTAGGACTATGACAACTTCTTTGCCATACACCCAGAAAGGAGTTAAGTAGTAAAATTGAATATAATATTGTGGAATAAGCTTACCGCCCCAACCTAAGTACAATCATTTCATCTACATAACATGAGAATGGCGACCAACAAAACTCGTGATACATATATCAGTATCTATAAATGGCCTGAAAACTCCCAAATGATTATTCATAGATATCCAATTCTTACAATGGGTGCTAACCAATATACAATTCTAAAACTCTTCAAATATTGACTAATGTACAAAATTTTAGGCGAATGCAACTTTTTTCTTCTTTTGCTTTGTTGGCTCTTCTTCAGGTGTAAATTTGGCTCTTTTCCGTCTATCATTTCTTGCCTTTGCAGCTTTGTTTTTAATCTCTTGCTTTTTATCTTCTACTTTACTCGTCTTTGCTTCTTCCTTCTTTTCAATCTCTTTACGCTTCAATTCTCTTAACTCCTCCAACTTCTGTGCCTTCTCCAGTTTTGACATATCTCTTTTCTCATCCGTGAGGATGATCTCACCAATGATTCTGTTTATTTGGACAGCATTGCTTGGATCTTCAACAACAAACTTCTTACCCTTCTTACCTCTTGGTCTCTTTGCACCGGGAATGATAGCTCTGTTCAACACGGGAAGATCTAGGTCTTTCTCATTGTAAACTTTTGGTTCATTCTTCTTACCATAGAGCCTTATGCTTCTCTGTTCCTTCTTAACTTCTCCCTTCTTTGGTTTTCTAACTCTTCTTTCCTGTTGATTCGTGGTGAAGCCCAATCTGTTTCTGGCTTCCTTGTCTTTGAAGACTTCGGACTCGATACTTTTTGTACCGTTTTGCTTTGCGGTTCTTTTGGCCGTTTTAGATTGTCTAGGAGCCATATCCAACACCGATAAAAGATGTATATGTAAGTTGAGAACGGTGGAGATAGTATAGTTGTGATTTTTTGATAGTGGTATAAAAGATTTTTAAAAAGGTGGCCGTATCGAAAAGGTGCGCGATGAGGTTACCCGGCTGACAGAATGTTGGTCTACGTGTATCAGATTGAATTTTAAGTGGTCTGTATGAACAGATGTGGCCAGCTTTCTACATATTGATATATATGTGTCATTAACGATATAAGTATATAGCATTGGGAGGGGGGAGGATGGATTCATTCAATGGTTTTCATGTTCTGCTACCAGCTTTCTAAATCTTTTGATGGCTGGAAATCCTTCCAATAGAACAGTGACATACCATTCAATTTTAAATTCAGTTGGAACCCTGTACCTTTCCATCAATGGCTCCAAGAGGAAATAAGCCTCAAGCGCATGAATAACAATTGAAGCGTAGTAAATATGAATGCTATACTTTACTAAACTTGAGACTGTTGATCCAGAAAGGAATCTAGCGACATATTGATTCTTCAGTAGGACCGGGAAAAGGAAAACTAGCAATGGGGAAATGATTAACAAAGCTAGTGGCAATTCCGACAGCGCTGGCTTTTTGTAGCCCTTGACTTGAAAGTGTGCTAATCCTCTCTCAGCTGCAGCAAATTTGGCCATTTCAACTAGTCTGACCCTGGCTTCTGAAAGACTTTCTAAAGGTGGTTCAAAAGGAATGATTTTGGTTACATCGAATTCTATGTCTTCGTGTTTAAAGCTAATGGTTAGATGCTTCAAGCTGATTTCTGTCATCTTGATGTTGGATATCTTGAGACCAATTGGGACATTTCCGTAGACAACAAGGTAGTCCTCAACGGATAGCGCATGGTCCTTGTTCATGTGTGAGAGTATTCTGACTTCAGCCATTGTGATTAGATTTCTGTCAGTGGTGGCCTATGATGTTGGAGTGAAGCAATAAGCAATGAGCAGCAGACACCGATAAATCTTCCTGGAACGTTTCCACTGATGGAAAAGATACCCTTTGCCCGGAGATGCTGACAAATCTCTGACTAATCACTTTTCGAGGGATAACGCGTATTCCAAAATAATTTTGGCGAATGTTGTTTTTTTCCCTTTTCGAATATCAGATTTCTGTACTCACACTTCAGTGCCAAAGATCGCACTCCAGTTCCACTTCTCACGGCTCACAGTGCCAGCTTCCTGACACATACGCGTTGCGCTGCTCTTCTATAACACGCAGGTCACGCTTGGTCACTTTAACACAAAGTTTCTCTCGTTTTTCACAGTTCCAACCACAATTATTGAACCCTTCCACAAAATTGTTATTCCTCCCCATAGAATCCCCCCAAGTCAGTCATTGTTGCTTCTGCTCGTTATAATTGCCAGCTGCGTCCATACTTCTCCGAGATTGATCCTCAAAACAACCCGCTGTTGAAAGGCACACCCATAGATATCAAAACACATTAAACACGCATTTGCCATAATCATGTCTACAGAAAACGTTGCTCCTTCTGCACAAGATGAAAACTCTGTCTTGAAGAGATCTAAAATCTCAAGCGCTGTTGAAAACTCTCTTGCTGCGCAGCATTCACAGCATAACTCAAGGGCCTCCTTGACTACTAATACCAAAATTTCAACGCGTCAAAGACCTGCATTGTCCAATTTAACCAATACGTCTTCTCAAGCGTTACCCTCAGATACCCAGAACCTTCAATCGTTCCAAAATCAGATAATATCAGATGTTATTATTGAAGAACAGCCCAAAAGATTACCCCTGAAAAGGCCAGCTACCGAATCATCTACTAATCTGGTAGAAAAGACAAATGGCCCTGATACTAAAAAGGCCAAAAAAGAATACGACTGGGAAGATTTAGATGCTGATGATGTGGATGATCCCTTGATGGTTTGTGAATATGTCGGTGAGATCTTTGAATACCTCTCTGAACTTGAAGTATCAACTGCCCCAGATCCAAGCTATTTGACATGGCAACCTAATTTCAAGCCAAAAATGCGATCTATATTGGTCGACTGGATAGTTGAAGTTCATCTGCGGTTCAGATTACTACCAGAAACCTTATTTCTAGCTATAAATATGGTGGATAGATTCATGTCTAAAGAAACTGTTCAAATTGAGAAATTACAACTATTGGCTACAGGTGCGTTATTTGTTGCTGCAAAATATGAAGAGGTTTATTCTCCAAGTGTCAAAAATTATTCATACGTCACTGATGGGGGCTACACAGAGGAAGAGATCTTAACTGCTGAAAGATACATATTGCAAGTTTTACAATTCGATTTGAGTTACCCTAATCCAATGAATTTTTTAAGAAGAATTTCTAAAGCTGATGATTACGACATTGAAACCAGAACAGTCGGCAAATATCTTTTAGAGATCTCTATAATGGATCATGCGTTCATCGGTTTGAAACCATCTTTATGTGCTGCTGCTGCGATGTTTGTGTCCAGAAAAATGCTACAGAGATCTGACTGGAACGGAACTCTGATTCATTATTCCGGAGGATACACAAAGAATGATATGAAACATGTGGTTGAGATGATTCTTAATTATCTAACTCAACCTGTTGCACATGAAGAATTCTTCAAGAAATATGCATCAAAAAAGTACATGAAGGCTTCCATACTGGCGAGACGATGGGCTAAGAAAGTCGAAGCTGAAAATATTGACATTCTTGCAGACTAGGAGCTATCTCTCTCGGATATCTGATTTGGAATGTACATTAATGTTAATGATTGATTGAACATTGTAGTTCTACTGGCGAGGGCTTCAGATTTCATAGTAGCATACCCTAACATTTTATAGTGCTGTTCTGCCATTTTGCCCCGTTTGGGAAATTTGGTCCTTTTCTGACACAAAACCAAAACAAAACTTTCGCCAAATACGTGAGTGCGAAAAAATCGACACTCTTAAATCTGGAAGGATTTTCGCAATTCTCCATATTGGTTGGACTTCTAGCAGAAGATGTTCAACTTCCGAGTTAGTGAGGTGACATATGCTGAAAAGCGCATTTATCCGGTTTGTTGACGTTTCAGCGAGCGTTAGCCTATTTAGTAGCATGCTTGTTTCATGTTTTGGAAAGTTTTGATTTTTCCCGATTTGGAATCGTTTGTTGATGTTTAACCCGATCTGGATCAAATTAAATAGTTCAACTCTTAACAATTTTTTTCCCTTTGAATTCATAGGAAAAAGTTAGGTGTTACGTAGGTTGAGTATCTTTTCCAGGGAAATTTCAATTGAATTGTTCGTTAATCTATCTTTTAAACTTTCAATTCATTCAACCTGGTGTGTGATTGTGGGTTTTATTTCAGTCCAGTCCTTCGTTTAAGCTTAGAGACTGTCGACAAGCTATTACTTTGATCCCGCTATACATTCGCTTCCCTCAAATCCTTGTTCGATATAAAAAATAAGCCTATTCAATATTAAGGATCATATTACTTCAATTCTACCCAAGTTGAAAGAACTCCAGTATGAATCACCTCACACGTCAGATCCAGGTCAATGACGAAAACAAGATCGCTCAGTCTAAGCCAATAGGAAACACAAACATACCTGTCAAAACCAAATCCCAAATACCAGTTAGGAGAAATGCACTATCCAACGTTACAAATACAAAGCTAGTACCAGGAGTCTCAGCAGTAGCAAAGCCTCTTGCAAGACAAGAAGACGCTAAACTACAAACCATAATAAGAGAAGATGAGGATCAACAAGTCACAAGATCTGCCATGAAAAGAGCAGCCAGCTCCAACACGTTGGATACAAACTACAAAAGATCAAAGAAGGTTGAGTATGAGTGGGAAGATTTGGATGAGGAAGATTTCGATGATCCTTTGATGGTTAGTGAATACGTCGTTGAAATATTTGAATATTTGTACCGATTAGAGATCAAGACATTGCCTTCTCACGACTATTTATCAAAACAAACATACATTACCTACAATATGAGAAATCAATTGGTTGATTGGATGAACGAGGTTCACACTAAATTCAGATTGTTGCCAGAAACTTTGTTTGTTTCAATCAATATTATGGATAGATTCTTATCTAGAGAAATCGTTCAAGTTAATAGATTGCAGCTATTGGGTACTGCTTCTTTATTCATTGCCTCTAAATATGAGGAGATTTACTCACCAAGTGTAACTAATTTTGCTAACGAAAGTGGTTCAACTAGTGAAGAAATCTTAGCTGCTGAGAAATTCATTTTGGAGATTTTGGACTTCGATCTAAGTTATCCAAATCCAATGAACTTCTTGAGAAGAATTTCTAAAGCAGATGACTATGATGTAAACACCAGAACAATAGGGAAGTATCTGTTAGAAATTTCCATAATGGAACACACGTTCATTGGCATAAAACCATCATTATGTGCTGCTGCCTCAATGTACCTTTCAAGAAAGATGTTAGGAAAAGTTGAATGGAATGGCAACTTAATCCACTACTCAGGTGATGTCTTAGAGAACGATCTCGCTCCAGTTGTTCAATTATATCTACAGTACTTAGTCAGTCCTGTTGTTCATGAAGAGTTTTTCAAAAAATACGCATCCAAAAAATTTATGAAAGCTTCAGTTATCTCAAGACAATGGGCAAAAAGCCTGTTGAGATCAGAAAACGAGTAATCATGATGATAATCCTCATTCAAGTTACTTTCACCCTTCTCCTATTTGCAATTGCCAAAAAGCAGAGACACATTCTTATTTTCTGTTGTATAATTATTTATCAATTAAATACCCCATTTGACGCTAGTGCTAACTCTGAGTTTTGTAATACACTTGTTCCAACAATTTTCACTCGTTAACAAAGTTTATCCAGCACTCTGCTCCCATATTGGTCTTTTCTCTTCCAAACTATCAAGAGGATTAAATTCTCCAATCTTACTGACTTGAAGATACATGTCATATAACTTGAAGCCCTTCAGGTTTTCGACAGCAGCGGTGGAGTCCTCTATCTCTTGGAATTGTATGTCTATGTAGTTGTTCCCTTTCTTAACATTCAAAATGTTTCCAAATGAGAGGCATAGTGAATGTATTATGTCCTCGTTAGCCTCCTTGGGCAGATTTGCTGACATTCCAGTTAGTAAACATGTCAGCGCAGAATTAGCAGCATTAATACTCACAGACTCGGATCGATGAACTCATAGATAGTATATAAATGACCTGGTGAATTGCAGGCGTAATGCTGGATCTGTCGTAACAGAGTTGGAAACTACATTCTACAAGTATCATAACCTTTCCTTTTTTTTTTTTAGCTTCGGCAGTAAATGCTCTTCTTACTGGAAACCATGAGTTGGACTACATAGTTGATCGTGACAAATCTGGGTTCTCTTATTGACCCTTAAAAAGCAGGGAAAGTGCTTTATCTCATCTTCAGATGACAATGGACCAAACCCTAGCTATGAAGATGACTACCAGTATCTGGGTTTCTGATATAAATCTCTGTCAGTACAATGATAGCTTACGCGAATAGTACAATAATAATCTAAGATAAATATGTTCAAATGAAAGTAGCCAAATAAATATAACACACTACCAATCTAAAGTATCAGGTGCTGGACCAGTTGAAACAACAGGAATTCTATCTCTTACTGGGTAAGTGATCTTGTACTTCTTATCAAGCTGTTTGAAAGTTTCTGTATTCTGTTTAACAGATTCCTGGTTCTTGACTTTCCATTTTTCAGTAGATAAGACTTCGTCCAGTTCGTCATCTGATGGTAAATCAACATAAATATCACCATTCTCTTCCTTGATATCAAAGACAGTAACTGAAAGAGAATCATCATTCTTACAGGAACCTTTGCTTTTTGACTCAGTATCAATGATGTAGTTCTTTTTGTGTAATGGACATGAAATATAGACATCATTGTTCTCATCAGTTGATAAAATACCTTGGGATAACACAAATTGTCTTTTATGTCCACACATGTTCTGTGAAGCGTACAACTTGCCCTTCAGTCTGAATAGTGCAATCTGTGTGTCTGAGATTAAAATTGTAGTTGATGAACCAACTTCTTTATCTGGTAGATCTTCAGATTTACAAACCCTTCTCCATGTCGTATTTGACCATTTAACGCCTTTGAAATCTTTCTTTCCAACAACGTCATTCTCCGGCCAATCAGCTGGTCTTCTTTGACCTCTTTCTCTTATGATTTCGACAGATTCAAGTTGCTTGTCAGTGTTGATGAACTGCTTGAAAATCTTCGAATCTTCAAACTTGTGCTCAACTGCTGCTGCTGCCCATTCGTCAAAGTAATGGCCAATTAATTCACCCATCTGTTTTTCAAGATCGGCTGCAATTCCCAATTTATCGTGCACGATCACATCTCTCAAGTACTCAATACCACCTTCCAGATTCTCTAACCATCTAGCTGTTCTTTGTAATCTATCTGCAGTCCTGAAATAAAACATCAAATATCTATCCAATAAAGGAATGACCTGGTCCGGAGGGACATCAGATTTCAAAAGTTGTGCATGCGCAGGTTTCATACCACCATTACCTCCAACAAAAACGTTGAATCCATTTTGAACAGCACACAAACCGAAATCTTTAGAGTGAAACTCAGCACAATCTCTGACACAACCAGAGACACCACCTTTAAATTTATGTGGAGATCTAATACCTTTGTATCTTTCCTCTAATCTCAATGCCAACCCAACTGAATCACCGATACCATAACGACACCAAGTTGAACCCACGCATGACTTAACATTCCTTAGTGATTTACCATATGCTTGACCAGATTCGAACCCGTTCTCGTGTAATTCTTTCCAGATGGTTGGCAAGTCTTGTTTCAAAGCACCAAACATATCCACTCTTTGTGCACCAGTAATCTTTGTGTACAAGTCATACTTCTGAGCAATCTGACCGATGGCAATCAACTTCTCAGGTGTGATTTCACCAGCTGACATTCTTGGAACAATAGAGTAAGTACCATTTCTTTGAATGTTCCCTAAGAACTTATCATTACTGTCTTGTAACCCATGCAAATCATTCTGTAACACATGACGACCATGCAAAGTAGCTAAGATAGAGCCAACCGTTGGTTTACAAATTTCACATCCTGCTGCACCAGAGATCAGACCATGGTTCTCAATTACCTCTTTGAAAGTTTTATATTGTTTAACCATAACAATAGAGAAAAGATCTGCTCTTGATTCCTTAAAGTGAATGCACAAAGAGTTTGACAGCTGTTTACCCATCTTCTTCATCTCAGCTTCAAAGATAGCCTTCATTGTCGGTTCACAACCACCACATGAGGTACCTGCCTTCGTGACGGATTTCAATTCGCCCATTGATCCACAAGAACCATCTTTGATTTTAGAGACTAAATCACCTTTAGAAACATTCTGACAGGAGCATACAATAGTGTCATCTGATAACATATCAGCATCTTCGTCATCTCCCCCTTTCCCTAGAATAAATTCAGAAGCTGGACAAGGTAATGGTTTTCTTTGTTTAGCTATAGATGTGAATTTTGTGAATTGTTTGGTGTTTCCAACTAATATACCACCTAACAAATATTTACCATCTTGAGTAAGAATCAACTTGGTATAGATACCTTCGATAGGGTCTTCATAGATCAGTGATCTCACCTTCTTCAGAGTATAACCTTTAGGCAGCCATTTTGGTCCATCTTTATCAGCAAAATAATCCCCAAATGAGGCAACTTCAACTCCCATTAGCTTTAATCTTGTACCAATATCTGGCTCAGAGAATTCTTTGAGCTTATGGAACTTTGCTTGAATCAAATTGAAACATAAGATATCAGCCATAGCTATACCTGGAGCAATCAGACCAAATGTTCTATCATTCCATGAAGCACATTCACCGATGGCGAAGATATGTGGGTCCGTTGTTCCCATAAAATTATCAATGGCAATACCACCCCATTTGGAACATGCTAAACCGCACCCTTTCGCAACTTCATCTCTCGGTTTGATACCAATGGTATAACATAATAATTGACAATCCTCAACATCACCATTATTGTACCGGACACCAGTCAACTTTCCATCTGGCCCAAATAGTAACTCATCAATAGTGTTCCCAGTTCTGGCAGTGACTCCTAAATCTCTAACCTTTTCAGTCAGTAAGCCACCACCTTTCTCATCCATTTGTTGAGATAGTAACCATTTAGATCTATGAACAATAGTCACATTATCAAAAGATTGCAAATCTAATAATGCTTTACCAGCTTCAAGACCTAACAGACCACCACCCACTACGATAGCTCTCTTTGTAGTGCCTTTTGGAACCGTCAATCTTTCAGTGAAATCCAACATCGAGTTCAAATCGTCAATTGTTCTATAAACAAAACAACCCATTTCCCTATAATTTTTATAGTCTTCTATGGATCCTCCATTGATAGGATCAGGAAGTAGCTGAGTAGGTAGTAAGGCATTTGATCCTGTTGCAAAAACAAGAATATCGTAATTGTATTCATTACCCTTTGTCGTTAAAACACTCTTGGATTCTTTGTCAACGTGACAAACAGCTTCATCAACTTTAAAATCCCACCTCTCTTCGTTTCTTCCCTCGTAGAAAGTTTTAGGGGATAGTAGCAGTTGATCAAAATTCTTGTGCTCAAAATATTCCGTTAAACCAACTCTGTTGTAAGCTAGGTAAGGCTCTTCTCCAATGATAGTGTATCTGTATTCTTGGGCCGTATCATTTCCTAGCATCTTTTCCAGAAAGGCAATACCAGTCATACCCAATCCAATAATCACAATATGTTTGACCTCATCTGGATGTGATACTGTTCCTGGTAGTGGTGGTACTCCACCAACATGTTCTTCAACTTTGACCATCGTAGAGAAACGAGTTAACTGTAGATCGAGACTCGATCAATGTTGTGACGGAACAACAACAAAAGGAACTGACCTTTATTTATTCAACGATCCAAAATCATTATCAAGCCAGTGCGACCATCAATAGGCATTTAGTTTTCCAGTCCGTCGATCTGGCTTTAGTTATATCAATATCTATTGTCCGCCTCTTATTGTATAATAGTTAGTTTTTTTGTCCGCGTTGATAAGAAATCATTTGTCCTAGTTGTCCGATGCCAGGGTTTCCTGCAGCCAATGGGATTCCCTATAATGATAATATACCGGACAAGGGACATATTTCAGTTTAATTCTGGGGAAAGTGTTTAGAGAAAACTGTTGTCAGAGTGATGCCATTATGTGATATTCTAGAGTCTACACATTCTGGAGAGTTTCAAAGTACGAATAGCAGGTTATGGTTGTTGCCTCCATCTTGTAAGCAGAAAGTATTCATCTTGAAATTGCCGGATTGTAAGGGAAGGCAAACTGCAAAAGCAGAAAATTCTCCGTTGATCTTATCAACTTTAATATTTTCCACCTACTTAAACCTTCAAAACAATAATGAAATTGAGCTTATGCAATAACTGGTACTCTCATTGTTCAAAGCAGACTGGAAACTGCGGTAAAGACCATTCCGTTAACTAATCTCTGATTTGGCAGAGTCAAGCGTTAATCGACAATCAGGTTATATGCTACCAGCTATCTGTACTTCGTAGTGCTGCCACTGACGGAATTGACGTGACAGATCATCTAGTGATATCGAGTTCGTAAATTATACTACGATTGTTTCATTTGGGCAAGTTGGATTCTTCTGGCAATCGTGCAACCAAGCAAACCGATTTGCACGATCAAAGTACCAGGGTGATGTCAAAAATGCCTATATGGAGTCAACTCGGGAGGTGAAATTATAGAGATAAATGTCACTTGTTTGTTGCTTCACATGATAAACTCTACAGATACACCGTTTTTAAATTAATGGGAGATCGTTGGTCGCCGCAATGAGTTATAACTTAAACTAGTAAATTCGAATAACTAATATGCACCGAGATTGAATGAAAGCTTCATGCTGAGCTACACGCTTTCTCTTCTTAGAACCTTAATTCTTTCTAATTCAATTTGCTAATTATCTGATAACGAGGATATTCTCAATCATTGAGCCGGCAGCAGGATACAATGCTCTTATCATCTCGCGCTCCTATCTGATGTGTTACCTGTTAGCACAGTAGGACCTCAAAGACGTAGACAGAGACAGAAAATTATGTAAGCGGCGGACAATATTTAGCGCATCTGCCATTTTACCATGGTTTTTCAACTCACAATCAAAGAAATGAAGTGCTACAATGCATAATGTTGGTTGGATGGGAATCAGCCAAGTAAAGGTTTATCAAATGTTTCAATAACAGTCTCGCAACTTTAAAATCCGACATTACAAATAACAAATTCGATCTTCAAGGCTGTTATCTGTTTCCTTGTCCTTCCCTTGATGTGACAGTCTTATCAATTAACACACTTTTCGTACTTGTTATAAGAGAAGACCATCTGGCCCTTGTACCACTACAGATATACTGGACTAATCTCAAGAAGAACAAACTAACAGATAATTATAAACACTTCGCAGCATGGTTGACTACGCGAAGTTCTTCAAACAGCTCTATCAGGCGCCTGAGATAAACCCAAAGACTGGGAAGGCCATGAGTATTCCAATTTTGAATCCGCTGGATAAGTACGGGAGAGCCTTTCACTTTGCGTGGCTAGGATTTTTTGTTTCCTTTTTGTCATGGTTTGCGTTCCCTCCGTTAATGGCACATTCTATCAAAGAAGATCTACAACTGACTTCGATAGAGGTTGCAAACAACAATATAGCTGGTCTATCCGCAACTTTGATCGGTCGTCTAATCTTTGGTCCAGTTTGTGACAAGATTGGACCACGTTATTCTATGGTTCTGATACTGGTTATTGGTAGTATTCCAACAGCTTTTGTTCCATTGGTTCATAACATCAATGCATTGCACGCCATCAGATTTTTTATTGGGCTGCTAGGTTCAAGTTTTATTCCATGTCAACATTGGACAACCAGTTTCTTTGATAAGTCTATTGTCGGTACTGCAAATGCTTTTGCTGGTGGTTTTGGTAACGCAGGTGGTGGTGTTGCTTTTTTCGTTATGCCTGCCATCATGAATGATTTGAGCAACCGTGGTTACTCTAAACATCAGAGTTGGAGTTACTCATTCCTTGTTGGCCCATTAATTATTTTAATGTTTACAGCTGCCTTGATTTTACTGTTTGGATCAGATTGTCCCGAAGGTAAATGGTCCCAAAGAGGTGATGTTTTAAACATTGGTATTGATGTCCGTAAAGTTGACATCGTTTCAATATCCTCACAGCATCCTGTTTTAAGCAACAATGCTATTACTGCAAAGCTTTCTAAAAAAGATGACATTATTTCTTCTAAGCCTAATATTGACGAAAAGCTATTTCAGGAATCATCAGGCTCTTCAACTGATGAACAAGGCTTAGATGTGGTCAAAACTAGGGTTAGCGAGGTTGTCAATCTGGATGAAATTATTGAAGATCCAACTATCAAAGGATTTCTGAAAACCACTTTTCATTACAGAACAATGTTGGTTGCTTTACCATATATTGTGACTTTTGGTGGTGAACTGGCCATTGAATCCGTTTTATCCGCTTTGTATTTACAAAGGTCAGGGCTTGATGGTGCAACTCCATGGGTCGAATCAAAATCAGGAGCTTGGGCGTCAATGATTGGTTTATTAAACGTTATCACTAGACCTTTCGGTGGTATTGTTTCCGATTTCTTATATAGAAAGGTCAAGACCACTAAGTCCAAAAAGTTCTGGCTGTTGTTCTGTACATTCTTTGAAGGTATCTTCTTGATTTGGATCGGTGCTTTGCCAGAAAGTAAATTGCATATCACCAGTTTGATTGTTGCCATTAGTATCATGTGTATTTTCATGGAAGCTGGTAATGGTGCATGCTTCTCCCTAGTGCCTCATATCAATCCAAAGAGTGTCGGTATTGTTTCCGGTGTCACGGGTGCATTTGGTAACTTAGGGGGTATCCTGTTCTCTTTGGTATTTAGATACAGTATCAAAGACGGTAAAAGTGAATACATGAGAGGTTTTTGGATCATAGGTGTTGTTTCTGTTGGTATTGCTGTTGTTTGTGCTTTCATTCCAGTCCGTGAAGATAGACCCGATAATTACGTTGAGAAAACTGACGAGGAACAAACCGCTTGATTAATATATACTTGCTTGATTTGATAGACACTCTAACAGGTTATTCGTAAAAATCCAGCGATTCCCTTACCACCCCAAGCTAAAACGATGTCAGCAGTTGAGAAAATAACGTTTCATCCACGTGATACTCCAGATGATACTGTTTTCTAATTGATTCATCATTCTTGATCGTTGCTCCATTCGATTTCTTTTGAATTCCAAACTGAAATTGCAATAATTCGAACAAAGATCTACAATCAACTATGCTATATTCATCTGCTCTAACTTTGTAGTATATTTTTTTTCAATAAAAAAGAATTAAAGATCCTATATTGTTCTTTCTATTTATCTCACTCTTTAAATCTAAGAACTTAAAACTTTGTACATTAGAGCTAATATTAAAAATTGTTTATTTGGCGACACATTGTAAGGATCGGATGATCTATGAATAATCATTTTGGAAGTTTTCAGTACATTTATAGATACTGATATATGGATCATGAGTGTTGTTTGTCGCCATCATCATGCTATGTGGATGGAACGCAAGTGATGAAATGAAAGGAGTTCTATTTGGTAAACCGGTAGTGAATGCGCTTGCATTTTTGAACGAAGTTAATAAATCTCCAGAGCTGGTCCAAATTTTAATCATTTTGGAACCTGTCGCAATAATTGGAGCATGTTCATGAGTCTGAATGCTGGTAGTTGTAGTCTTCTCATCGGATTTGAAAGTGACAACAGGCTCATCAAGTCTAATATCCCACAAATTCACCACCGAATTCGTTGATCCACTAACTAGTTCTCTGTATCCACCTCTCTGCATATGTAAGTTTTGAATCCATGATCTTTCATTATTCGGATTTTTCCACAATTTAACCATAGAGTCTCTTGGATCCAAACGACGATCATAGACTCTAACGGTACCATCACCAAACCCACCAACGAAGACGTTTCCTGCAACTTGGTCAGAGGTCAATGAAGTTATAGAACTCGATGATCTGGCAGGAATATCAACGACACATAACTCTCTAGGTGCGTCCCAAATTCTGATGATCTTCACATCACCTGTAGCAAGCAATGAACCTCTACTCTGTTGCCATTCAGTGATCAGACCTGTTGATCTAGGAGTGAGCAAAAGGTCCGTTAATGCCCTCCATGAAGTAACCAATCTGGAATCCTCCACTGATTGGAAGTCTTTGTAAATTTTAACAATCCCATCAGAAGTACCTGTTAACAACAACGGTAAATCGTCCTCATTTAGCAATTTCAAATCAGTGATCTTTGTACCGAATTTATTGGCATTTGAGAACTTCGATAACTGTTTTTTCTCCTCCCAATTGAAAGTAGTAATGTTATCACGATCATCAGAAGTGATTAAATATTTCTCGAACTGAGCAAACTTCAAAATCTTAGGTTGAGTCTTATTATTCAAAGTTGCAATATTTGTCTTCCAATCTCCACGCAGGGATAAATTTTTCTGCGGTTGAGTTTCAGTAATCGTTGCCTCATTTCTGTTCCTTCTCCATATTTTCTGGGTATACTCCAAACTACCAGGTTCATCGATTTCATTCTTACGCATCTGAGGTTCTTGAAAGTATTCAACACTGTAGTCGAAAAATCTTGAGATTAACGGAAGTTCAGGGTATTCCTCACTGGCCTCATCAGTATCGAATCTTGCTGTTTTAGCAGTTGTCACAACATCATTAGGCTTTGATTGAAAGCTTTGATTGTGTCTATTGTTCAAATTATTATCCTCATGGCTGGAATTGTCTTCCTTGGTCCAATTGAACAGCATGTTCGACAATGAGATGGTTCTTCTCAATAGAGAAAACCCTGATGATACTGATCTAATTGATTCATCATTCTTGGTTGTTCCATTCGATGTCACTGATCTTCTTGAAATCGTATCACCGCCATTCGCTGTACCATTAACTTTGACTGGTTTAGGCAACGTCGTTAACTTCTGTTGGCCATTATTCGAATATGTTTGATGCTGCTGATTCCCGATAAAATTGGTTCCATTGTAGTTACTGTTATTATTGCTGCTCTGCAATAGAAAATTCTCCATTTCAATGACAGTTTCCTGCAGTGGACTATCTTTCAATGCTAATAATACATAATCTACCACTTTTGTAGCGTATACTTTCACCTGAGGATGACCATCACATGATAACAGCAACAAAGTCTTCCAAATCAAATGATATAAGGAACCATATCCAACGTTTTGTCTGTTATCAATGTTTAGTTCAATAACATTCGACAACTCATAATATAGTTCATTGAATGCCAACACCACAAAGTTGTTGATTCGTTTCTTAACTATCTTAGAGAAAAAGATGATCACCTCCTTTCTCACTAATGGACTTGCATCATTAGCCAATGAGATGATAGGTAAGGTGAGATTTGTCTCTTGTTTCAGATCTTCCTCTTCGCTATCTGGTTCAGGTAAGAAATTAGTCAACGCTAAAACAACAGAAGTTCTAACTTCAGGAATCGGGTCATTGACTTGCTTCAATAATCTGTCAAGAAACCCTTCCTTATAACAAACGAATTTGATTTCGAGATTGTGATCCCAGAGTTGAGAAATCAAAATAACACACCATTGTCTAAGTAATGGATTTTCAGATGTTTCAACGTAAAGTAATAACTTATCAACCAACCCCGGTGTGAAACATAATCTTTGGCCATTTTTGAATCCACGAACGAAAAGACTTAATATCAAAGTACACAAAGCCTTATGATCATTGTTTGAGAGGTCTGAATTATCTTTAGGATTCAACATCTGTAAGAAATAATTAAACCCTTTATCCTTGACCAGTTCCTGTTGTGTGTTTTTATAATCAACAGCCATAATTCTTGCCCAGATGAAAACCAACACAGGTTTCAAATCAGGCGAGGGACTCTGCAGAAGTTTCAAAACATATGGGAAGATACCTATCGACAGAGCCAAATAGACAGCCCATGGACCCAAATCTAAGAACCTGGAAAGTAGAACCAATGCACGAACACGATGCACTTGTGATAATAAAACCTGCAGGACAATGGGTAACTGTTCAGGAGGTTGTCTTGAATTTGAGGCATACTTCAACCAAAGTTCAAATGCTGTCAAATGCTGTTCGAAAAATGTTGAATGCTGATAATTTTGAATGTTTATATCTGCTGCAGTAGAAGCTGTAGATATCTCATTATTACCATTTTCTTGAGCAGCTGATGTAATTTGTGAAGTTCCATTAGTGGTTGCTATATGAGAGTCAGAGGAGCCATTCAACTGTGGCTGCTGCTGTGGTTGCTGATGCTGTGGTTGTGGCTGCAGTAGTGGTGGTTGTGATAACGGCAGCAATGAAACAATGGTGGAAGGTTCATTGTTTAAGTTTTTCAGCATTTGAGTCAATACCTGGTCAATTGCCAAATCCCAAGATTCCCACATGTTATGGAATTGAATGTCAGGTAAAGGTGGGTCAGAAATTGGATGACATCCGTATGTAGGCATGATTCTTTTCGCCAAAAGGAAATTTCTAAATAACGCAGCAACCATTAGATCCTGTCTAAATAGTCTTTTAAATAAAGGTCTTGGTAAAGAAGTCCAAGCAATGGTATCTGTTATGGCAGTGAAGATCCAATTAAGTTCACCTAACGGAGTACGACGATCAGTTAGTTTCCCTGGTATGACAATGTTCCCATTTGGAGAGTTTTTAGCCAATTCCAACAGCGGAGTGTAATAGCTTTTCTTGATTGGTGATTGCATGATGAACCATTTGATGCTTATGTCAATTGGGCATGTTAGACAACAAGTGAATAAATCCGCAGGTAGATCTGGATCCATTGGCAATAATTCATTGGATTTACAAGCAGCCAATTGGATGCAGTCAATGTATGCTGATGTTGGAGATGGGGCTAAAGTATCATGATTACCATCATTGTCATCATCTATTCTCTTCTGGACGAATTTCTTGAAGTTATTAACAATGTTTCCAGCACCATTACAATCATAGACATAGATACAAGGAGCACCTAACCAAGTCTGCAAATCGTATAGAGAAATAGGGATATACTGCGTATAGCCTCTGTTGAAGACCCAGATTTCCCCACTCTGGGTCGGCTGCGGTACACCGTGCCCGTTGTAATGGAACAGTATTCTTTCATCTCTTGCATTTCTTCTCAGTGAGTTACAAAATCTCTTCACGTCTTCGACACAGGGATCCAGCGATTGTTTATACCTCGTTTTCAAAGATAAGGTCTCGTATTGACTCTGCAGGTTCTTCCCAATGGCCTCGATGGATTTCTTTGTGTCATTGAAAGACAATGGGTCTATCCATGCCTCGGTCTTAGCACAAGGATGTGTCTTGATGACATCCGGAGGATCAACACCGATGTTTAAACACATGACGATGGCGGCACTGACGGTTTTTTGACGGTCCTTCATGATCTTCCAGTCGAGTATCGGCTGGTAGTAGTCGTTCTTGCGTGCCTTCTCCTGCTCAGTGATGGGATTGCCATTGGTATGGTGTCTCTTATCGTCAAAGTAGAGGAAGTAATTGCTCGCCAGAAACTCCATGTACTGTTGGTCAACCTCGAAGCCGTGCCTTATGTCGGTGTTGAGCGGGCGCAGCGGCTGCGGGCCCTCAAACTTCTGGGCAGACATCTTGCCAGGGCGAGTGATTTGATCTGGTGCGAGCAATGGAAAGGGGCCGTAGTTGGTGGTGGCCTGTTGTCTGTTAGCGCTGAAGCTGAATCGAGTCGAGAAAATGTCATTGGCTGAAAATGTATAAAATCGTTATCAACGTTACGAGCGCTGGCGGAGATATACAATACATACAATACGTATACGTAGATATATGTGGGTATTATATGTAGATATTATATGTAGATACTATATGTAGATACTATACACATTACGGTCATTACCGCTAGTCTTCAGTCGTCCATTAACGTCTCTTGCTGAGGTGTTTGTAAACAGAGTAGGCTCCAACCAGAAGCAGTCCGCAGGCCGCATTCGTGAGTCCCCGCAGGATCTTTTCCTGGCGTGCACTCGTCTTCACGGCTCTGCTGTAGCTGATATCGCTCCGGAACGAAACCATCGTGTACAACGGCAACCACTTGTCCTTCAACAGTCTCGTAAGCATGAAATCAATGGATTTCTTCAACACAAACAGCTTAGACGTCACCTTGTGCGACATCTCCTTGTAGTTCTCCAACGCCAGATCGATGATGGCCAGTAGGTCCTCGTGTCTTGTCTCGCTGTAACGGGACAGGCCCTGCTTCAGATCTTTATTCGAGTCGAGTATTGACAACAGTTGGAAAACGTCTTCGAACCCACAATTCATTCCCTGTCCGTAGAAGGGTACCATCGCATGTGCCGCATCCCCAATGATAACTGCTTTATCTTCATAGTGATAACTGCTGCACTTAATACTCAAAAGCTTTCCCCTAGGATGGTTATGGAACGCATACAGCAGCTTTTCCTCTGTTATCAAATCCACAGCATCTGGGAATTCCCTTTTAAAGAAATCCAACACGGTTTCATCCGTGTCCAAGGATTCGATCAAAGCCCAAGGCGCAAAAAAGGTTGAAGTGAAAGAACCATCGAGGTTAGGCAATGCAATCAGCATAAAGTTATGTCTAGGCCAAATATGCAAATGGTTTTTATCCAACTTAAACCCATTACCGACATCAGCAGCGATACTCAACTCCAAGTAAGCACTGTCAACATACTCTTGAGAGTAATCCATCCTGATGTACTTCTGTAACTCGCCACGGACTTTAGAGAACGTCCCATCTGCTCCGATAACCAAGTCATACTCAACTCCTTCGTCATCGTTCTTAAAATACAGTACAGATTTATCACCGCTCAAGTCCAGTTTCTCCAACTTATGACCAAACTCGATCTTGATCCCGAGCTTCTCGACTTCATCAAGCAGCAAGTCGTTAAGGAACGAACGATCTATCGAATTGATCGTCCGCCCTTCCAAATCATAAAGCTGACTCTCCAACGCACCATCGACAAAATGAATCATTCTACCTTTCATAGGAATGACTTTCTGCATCACACGGTCTCTCAGGCTAGGATCAACGAAATCCAGTGCATTGATCCCTCTGTCAGAGACAGCCAGGTTGATACTCCGTAGATTCTTGCTACTTGCTGTTCTAGGATCTGTTGATGGGCGTTAGTTAGTCGTCATACGTTCAGTGTGGGAGGGGGATCTTCAACCTCATTGTGTGTTTATGCATACCGTTTCTGAGTTCGTACATTGTGACTTTATAACCTCTGTGTGCGAACCCTAGGGCTGCAAGCGACCCTACGAGGCCTGCTCCAACGACTGCGACTGAGCTCATACGGTTTAGATGATGTTCACGGACTTGTTCATCAGCAGAATACAAAATTAGACGATTTTATGAACGCTACGCAAAAATTATATAATCTTTTACCATTTACTTTATTAGATACATATACACACACACTAGCCCTTAGTTTCTTAAATAATCACGTAGATACCCGGAGAGCTTGTTGGCACCTTGTTCCAGGGCATCTTTCAGGACAGTCAAATCATCGTTCGTAGTGCTTGAGAAATTACGGAATTCGTCATTGACACCAGGAGCTCCTCCCTGTTGTTCATCTTCTCCGAAGTATGACGATGATGAAATAGCGTTTGAATTGTTGAAAGATTGTAATTTGGAATGAGCTTCACGCTGAGCATCTTCATCCCAGTTGTTTCTTCCAAAGAACTGATCTGATGAAATACCCTTCTGACCTCCATACTTGCCCTCCACTTCACCGGTATATTTTGGAGCTGCTGCTGCCTTTTGTAACTTCTCCTGCTCCAGGGCATCATTTGCAGTCATACCGAATCCTAGTTTAGCAAAGGCTGGAGTCACTTTATCAACAGAAGCAGATTTCTGAACAACTGGTTTACTGAAAGATTGACTGTCTTCATAGTATGAAGGTTGTGTGGTTATTGTCTTTGGTTTTATTGTCGTCTTTGAAATCGCATCATTATCGTCAACCTTGTTTGGATTATAGCCCAACTTTGCAATCTCTTCAGCTTCTTGCTTAGCCAATTGCTCAGCAGCTTCAAAATCGATATCAGCTGCAGAAACTTTCTTAGCTGTGATCTTGGATTTTCTTGGTCCTGATAAGATACTTGTCTTTTTATTGGTTGTAGTCGACTTCCTCAAGATAGCCGATGGTTTCTTTGGCTGTATCGTGGTGTTTGCTGTTGCTGGGTTGGTATTTGATGGAGTTAACGGTCTAGAAGTAACAGGAGATGGAGTTGATTTTTTCTCCCAATTGGCAAAGAAATCATCATTGCTGTTGTTATCAGCCAAAGAAGAGGTGGAAGAGTCATCAATGTTCTCGAGAGTGACCTGGTTAGGGTATAGCACCTCGTCTTTAGCGACCTTATGATCCAAGTGCTGCTTGTAGTTGGTTGCAACTTTAGAAGTATACTTTGCCTTAGCTTCAACAGTTGAGCCCAAATATCTAGACCCGCCATTCTTCAGGAAATATTCCTTAGCCTTCTGGTTACCACCGAGCTTGAAGCGTCTAAGCTGTTTCTGAGCCCACTTGTCTAGGTTGGAGGACTTCACGAAGGTGATATGAACCCCCATGTTTCTATGAGTTGCAGAGCATTCCAGACATAGCAGGACACCAAATGGTATCGAGGTCCAGGTCGGGTTCTTTGCCTCACAGTCAAAACAGGCCTTGTTGGCCTGGTCCTTCTGAAGGTTGGCAAACACTGCGTCTCTCTCTGTTGTGGAAGCGATCGTCTCGGCCATTATCGCGGAATGCCGTGTGTGCTGCTGGCTGTTGTAGTTGTACGTTGTTGTTGTTGTTGTTGTTTCGTGTTAAAATTGAGATCAACAAGAAAAGAACATGGAGGAAGATTATGTAATCAGTGGTTTGCTGCGATGTGCTCATACTCCATCTACATGTTTTATTAGATACACTTCTTTACCCATCATCTCAAGATGATAGTGATATCCTTGTAGCCGAGCCTGTGTATCCATACGTCGTTCAGTGTTGGAAATAATCGAATAGTCACCTGTCATGCAAATACACCAACAATCGGAGATGTGATTGCAGATAAATAGCCTGAGACATTGTGAGACATTAATCGAATTGGTCTGTTCGATGCGTGTTTGTGTTGAATAAGTCCTATCATGCTGAACATATAAATATCATAGGATATCCAAATATTACCCAAATTATACATTTTATATATTATCGAACTTAACATCCAAATACTTCCAAATGTCATCGCGTGTAGATCTTTCTCGATCAGATACGTGATTTCACAGAGAATGTCCGGTTATTCCCATACATTATTTTCGAGCCTTGAGCGACCTCATTTATCAAGACGTCATTCAATTTCACAATTTCAAATGATAACCATTGATGAACAAGAAATTAGTTGAAACTTTATCGTATTGGCGCTGCCAGGTTCACCACTGCTGGCGTATCGTTGAACAGTATCTAATAGTACGTTTATTGAGCAAGCGCTTATAAAATCAATAACATATCATAGTGTATGTCTTTCTATCCAGTACAATATTAATGAATTAGAAAGTTACATTATCTAAAATGTTGACCGTCGGATAAAACCGTCGGAGACAAGGTAAGTTTCGGAATTACTGAAATTCATGAAATTCAAAAAAAATCGGTCCCTTGGCCTAGTTGGTTAAGGCGTGGTGCTAATAACGCCAAGATCAGCAGTTCGATCCTGCTAGGGACCATTTTATTTTTTTAATTAGTTCAGCTTCTTTTGTGCCGAACCTGTTTTCTTCAAAACTAAAGATGAAATATGGCTGCTTAAATCATCTCGAGAAACTTGTTTCCAATCCTACAATACAGACTGTTTCGAAGTTTATTATTTTTTAAAGCTGATGATCTTATATTGTATTTTTACTAACCAACTATCTCTGTGTTTGTTTACTTCTTCTGTTACTTTACGTATTCATCTAATAGTCTCTTGATATTCTCTGAGACGCTGACTTCGAGCGTTGATTAACTTAAACCTTACAGCTCCTCAACTTTTGACTGCTACATGTCATTCCCTCCCGTAATAAATTTGACTTGGCAGCAGCGAGTAATGGACACCACAAGTCGAAAACCCCTCATTTTTCCTTTACGAATCTTATCGAAGAAATTGATCAATAATTGGATAGATGCGTGTGACCGGATATATCTTTTAAGGACTTAGGAGCGATCTTCAAGATAAGAAGCTTGGTACAGAAGCCGTTTCAGAATTGATCCTAATTAACAATTTAGAGTCCCGGACTTTATAGTGTTTCAACCGAAAGTACTCTCTCTATGCAATTGCAATTACAATTACACTACAACGTATTCCAAAGTCAACATGTGAACATTGTATAACTAAACAAATTCTATAACAGAAGTATATATATATAAAACAAATGCAAAAAGGATAAAAACAGGATATATATAATAAGATCAAAAAGATCATAAATTCATTAAAGTACCACACCAAGAATCAAAACAAAACCAATCATAAACATGCACAAAAAAAAATGTGTCAGAAATTCCATAATAAACATTCACGCAACTTCAGTGAACATTTTAGGATTCTGTCTTTTCTTCTCCAACACCTGGAGGAGTTTCAATTGTTGATTGATCTTGCTGATCAATAACTTGTGGAATGTGATCATTGTGACCACTACCCCAACTTAAAAAGTCTCTTCTGACTTCAACGTAATCATAAGCAAATTCACCAATTTGATCCTCATCCATACCTTTAGCTTCACCTTCTTCGTTAGCTCTCAATTTCAAACCTGGGATCTTATCGAGAATGAAACAAATGATGGCAGTGACAACGGCGGTGTAACCAACAGCAGCACCAATGATGGCGATTTGAATGTAAATCTGTTTGTAGTTATGTGAGATGAAACCACCGTCATGCTCACTGACACCATCCATTCCAATAACCCAATCGGCACCAAATAAGGCGTTGAAGAATAATCCAAGAATACCTGCGATACCGTGCTCAGCTAAAATATCCAATGCATCATCAACACCAACCAAATATTTGATACCGGTGGAAAAATTACAAACGACACCAGTGACAATTCCTAAAACGACTGAACCGTATAATGGGATACAGCCAGATGCAGGAGTAGCAGCGACTAAACCTGAAATCAAACCTGAACATAACCCAACAGTAGACCATTTCTTTTCTAATCTATAATCTAGTACACACCAAGTCATGGCAGCAAATGAAGCAGTCAAGTTAGTGTTCATGATGGCATATATTGGTTTCAAGTTTGGTAACAAGGCAGTACCACCGTTGAAACCTAACCAACCAAACCATAGTAAAGAGGTACCTAAAGTGACTAAAGAAACGTTATGTGGTCTAAAGTTGATCAATAGCTTTTCTTTACGTTTACCCAAGAACCAAGAGTAAACAAACCCACCGACACCTGAACCGATTTCAACGGCACAACCACCAGCGTAGTCAAGGGCACCCCATTTGAAAGCCCAACCACTTGGGTTCCAAACCCAACAGGCAAGAGGACAGTACACTAGAGTGGCCCAGAAGAACAAAAACACCATATGAGGCAAGACACGACCTCTTTCAGCAGTGGCACCTGAGATAATGGCCAATGTGACACACAGGAACATGTTTTGGAAGATAGCAAATGCAAATTCTGGATAGTCAGCATCTTCAGAAGCGTAAATGTTTCTCAAACCGAATGAGTCCAAGTTACCAATAAACCCATTCGTTGCAGTGCTTGAGAAGGCTAATGAGTAACCCCAGAAGTACCACTGAACAAAACCAACAACACAAGCCATCAGCACGGTCCAAATCAAGGATAATGCAGATTTTCTTCTAGCAAGCCCAGAGTACAAGAACCCTAGACCTGGCACCATGATAAAGACAAGGGCAGTACATAAGGTGATGAAGGCGACGGTACCTGAGTCGTACGTTTCTTCCCAGACTAACACCATTATATTTTTTCTTAACTTAGCAGCTAAAACGTTGAAATTTGGTGTGAAAAGCAGCTGGCACTTCCAAAGCAGGGCACTCGAGGGTATAAATAGGAGCAGAGAGCAGACAGAGATTAACAGCGTATATCTCATCGGCGAATGACAGGCCAGCATCTGCTGACTCAGCCGGTCCAGCCCCAATTCTCCAAGCCCTGTTGTTATGTATGTTACTCACTCACTGCCTGTCAAGACTTCAACTGTGGGTGGTTGGGCAGCCGGCCGATAATTGGCTGCCTGCCACGAGCTGCTGTAATCAGAGCAGAGGACCCTGGATTCACCTCACCACTACTGGAACCCTGCTGCTTCTCGACGATCTATTATTGTTTCTATCTATCAATCTATCTGTATCTGAAATCTCCGCCGATAGCAGATAATAATAATAAGAACTCCCACCCACACGGAAGGACTTCCTTCTAGATCCCGTGCCGGCTCTGGGCTGCCTGCCTGCCTGCTGCCTGTTGCCGAGGAGGTGCTGCCCAGTGCCCACCAGCGGCTGCCTAGACTCGCCAGCCCCTTCCTTTAAGCTCATGTGAAAACTTTTTCACTCGAGATCCGCTATTCGCGTCTCTGATTGGCCAATGTCGCTCTTTATCTTATCTCTGGTTGCCGCATATATTTCTTTTTTCTCATTTTTCTTGTCGTGCATATTTTGAGAAGAGGCTGCAATCACATGACGAAGCACGTGCAATCTGAAGAGAAATCCATTACATTACACCCAGACACCTTTTGAAAGCACTGAACAGGCGCCTCGAAGCCCTCGTATAGCACTAACTGAGTACTGAGTACTGAGATGACATAAATATCTGATCATCTAAGCCCTCAATGATCACTTTGCCAAACACACCATTCCCCATACTGCAAATAAGCAGAGCTGTGAACCCTTCACAGCCGCAGTACATACGGGAAATACTCACGAAGAGGCTTAGTGTCAATACAACCAACTCAAGCACTTCATTATTCATATCCAACTTGGAGGAGTACCTGAACCTGATATACACCGTGATTGTCCAAACAGAAGGGATCGGATACGAAGAGGTTTTGAAATTCAGTGAGAGTATTGAGTTTAATGAGTCAATTCCGTGGATTCTCCCGTTTAGCACTGGCAATAAGTTCAAGTCCATAGTGTGGAGGCTATCTGATGAAATCACCACTGTTTTGGTTAATTTGATATTTGCCTACAATTTAAGAAGTTCAGAGATCATATTGAAGGCTTTGAGCAACTACCAGGGAAGCTTGCTGGATGAGAAGGAATCTCAACAGCTGTGGATCAGTTGTTTCAAATTTTATAAGAAATCATTGGAATATTTGAATTTCTTGAAGAGTTGTAACAATACTTCCAATGACCTGATATTTGAAACCTCTGCCAATTTTACAAACTTTTTGGAGAATTTAATATCGATTTCTATTCAATTGACCTTTTTATCTAAGAGTATTTGGAGTTTGAAACTTACAGAATATGATGTTAGTTTGAAGAGTAACACTAATTACTCTACACTTTCAAGAGTTGCCATCTTTGTCAGGGATCAAACTAAGCTGATGATAAACGGACTGAGAAGTCAGAACATTGACTCAGATAGCTGGTTGGGATTTCTAGAGAACCTTGTTAAATTGAATAACGCATATATCGGAACGTTCCTGTCAATTGAGAACTACAAGCTGGATCATATTGGTAAAAGTATAGGATTTCTGAATATTGCCATTGAGAACATTACTAAAAAGTCAGCGAGCGATGATGATTTAAACGATGAGTTTGACAATGATTCCAAATTGAAGAAAAAATTCTCAACTTTCAAACAAAAACTTAACAAGAGCAACAGTAATGATAAAGTCAAGAAAGTTAAGAATAATCTCAAGATCAATAGCAAGATATATGAGAACTTACAAAATCAAACATTGCAAAAATCAATAACTTATCTATTTGAGTTAGTCAAGATATTAAATCTAAAATACAACCTTGAAAACAACAATTTGAAATTTGACATAGTTATGAACTCGTCAGAACTTTATCAGAACCATCTACCTACAGGAAGATCAGTCCCTATTACTGACAGATCTGTTTCATGGATCCCAGACGTGTTTACCAGATCCAGTACCGATCAACAAAACTCCCAAACACAGGGCCAATATTATTAAAAAAAGAAAAGGAGTTAGTTACTTCCTTCTATAAGTTGAGATGAATTTGGACTTCATGTCAATGTTGAACTCTTCGCTGATGAGTTTGAATTTCCCATTGTTGGTGAAGGAATTTCTGATCTTGACTAGTGAGTTCTCTAATGGATTAACTTCGTTAACAGTATTGATTCTAAGTTTTGAATTGAATGAAAATGATGTCAGCACTTTGTAGAAGAATTTGAATGGCGTTGAGCCAAGTGGTGTAACTAGCGTTGAAGGGTAGTGTTTCATACCAATACTTGTGATTTTGTTGATAACTATACTGGAATCATTCAATTTTGAGAGGAAACTGTTGAATTTTTCTTGAGTCAATAAGAATGGTAGAATTGATTTCCCATTTGATGTAGTTCCCTCTGCAAATATAAATATGATCTTGCCCTTTAATATCTTGTATTCTAGAGGGTGTTGGCTAGCATTGCTGACATCCAAACCGGCAACGCTTTTAGAGATGAGCCCTGACTTAGAAACCTGTTGTAACTCTCCTGATTTATCAGGTATCAGTAGCACAAATTCATCATTTGCCACGATGCTCAAAAGAAGGACATCTAGCGGACTTGAGAAATTCACAAAATAGATCTCACCCTTTGAGGGATAAAACTGTGCGCGATTCAGTTTCTTGGTCTTCAGATTTTCAATGGATAGCTCATACCCATTCAGTCCAAAGATGAACAAGATAAATCTGTTCAACGCAACCGTTTTACTAAACCCGATCATATTGGAGACCAAAACAGATATCAATATGAAAGGCAAAGCGAACACAACTCGCACCAGAAAAAGCAAGAAGCCTCCAACTTGATCCAGCTTTGAAGTCTTGATGAATTGTTGCAACGAGGAGTCAGAAACCCCAATGACGTTAGTCTGAGTGACCGGAATGAAGGGGGAGATCCCTGTAGCTTTGTCCCTGAACTGCGTGTACCTCTCCATAACTGCAAACCGGGCAATATACCAACAAAAAAGAGCACTCTGTTGACACAAAAGAGATGCATTGCAGACCAACAAAGATCTCGAGAATTGGATACTCGCCTAAGTACACTCCTAATAGGGAAAGGTTAGTTGCCCCCATTCGGCGGGACGAGCTGCTGACATAATCATCTGGGCTTGTTTTCTTTTTCTTTCTTTTTTCGAATTTTTGTAGAGATTGCACGTTCTGTTCGTTGTTAACGTCACATATTTCACCAATCCATCTCTTGAGATGTCACTGAGAGATGTGTTGCAACGTGGAGATGAATTCCTGCAACAATACCCGCGTACCGCACCCTGGTGGAACCTTGCAAGCAGGGCAGACTGCTTGTTAGCTGTAGGATTCTCGAAATTTATGCTCAATAGTTTCTACAATCCCTCCATTATCGGATTAGAAAAGCTGGATAGCGCATTACAGAGGAGCAAGGATGAGAATAGGGGTCTAATGACGATAATGAACCACATGTCTGTTGTGGATGATCCGTTCTTTTGGGGGATGTTACCATGGAGTTATTATAAAGATGTTGATCAGATTAGATGGGGTTTAGGCGCTCAAAATGTCTGCTTCAAAAACGGATTCATGTCATATTTCTTCAGTCTTGGGAAGATCTTGGGTACTGAACGATTCGGTCGTGGTCCCTTTCAAGGATCAATTGACGCTGCCATTAGAATCTTATCACCTGATGATACGTTAGACTTAATATATGATGGATCTAATGAAGTTTCAAATGCTTGGATCAACTATAAGAATGAGATTAGGAAAGTCACACCAATTGCAGAGAAGATCCAAAACGAATACATCCCGCCAATTATAAGATCAAAACCTTCATGGTTCCACGTGTTCCCAGAAGGGTTTGTCTTACAATTAGAACCACCTTTCAATAATTCAATGAGATACTTCAAATGGGGGATCACTAGATTACTCCTAGAGTCAACAAGACAACCGATCGTCTTACCTATCTTTGCACATGGATTTGAAAAAATTGCCCCGGAATCAGCTGCAGATTCTTTGATTGAAAGATTCTTGCCATCTAATTTTGGTGCTGAGATCAAAGTTATCATTGGTGATCCAATCGACGACAACATAATTACGCAATACAGAAAAGAGTGGCTAGCATTGGTTAATAAGAACCTTGACTCATCTAACCCAAATGATCTATCGGAAGAATTGCAAAACGGATCAAAGATCAGAGATTTAAGAAGTCGGTTGGCATCAGAATTAAGAAAATCGATTGCCGAGGTCCGTGCCCAGGCGGGGTTCCCAGAAGAAGATGCAAGATTCAAAGAACATGGCTTCTGGAAAAGATATACAACATCAGAAGGCGAGAGTGATCCAGATATCAAATTCATTGGTCAGAACTGGGCAATAAGAAGGTTGCAGAAGTTTTTGAACGAAGGAGAGCTTCAAGGAGCTGATGATGATGATGATAAGAAATGAGAAGGATAAGAAGGATATAATACGGATAAAAAATGAATACCTGTACATAAGAATTTAATTAGAATTAATGATATATTGGGATTAGTCAACCACTTGGTATTGCTGCAGTAGCTCTTCGAATTTCCGCTTTTGATCTGGTGACAGTGTCCTCAGCAGCTCTTCTGAAGAAGCATTCTCTATAAGTTCCTCTAGTTCTCTTTCTTCTTCTGCAGACAAGGGACGATCAAGTTCGTCTTCATGCAGATCGTACCGGTCTATATCTAATCCATCTTGAATCCTTTGCAAGTTTAAGTTACTGTTCTTGTACTTCCACTCCCCTTCAACATCACTACTGTAACTCTCAATCGTCCTCAGAAGTTTGATCTTATCTTTATCATTGGCTGCTGTTGCCCGCATCTCCTCTTTAACATTATTCTCATAGAACTTCTCTGAGCAGGCTTCATGTGCTCGTGATTTATAACAGTTCAAAGAACAATAACTTTTCAAACACCTGGAGCATTGGTACTTTGCCTGCTGTTTCTGCAATCCCTCACATAACTCACACTGATACACCCTTCCATCAACCAGACTCATCGTAGATACAGCTCACAGAGACACACAAAGCGACAACAAAGTATCAAACCACTCTCTGGCCAAAGTAGCAGACGGTATTACTAAAGTAAGAGATCAGTTCCGAGGGTCAACAAAGCGAATACCGACCACAATACCGAGCAAAACGCATTAATTGGCTTCCCTGACAGGCCACTCACTGTTTACCCACTCAAAAGCATCCCTAAACCAATGCTGAAGAGCCTCTCACCGAGGGCTACTTATAGTAGTGGCCCCGCTTCCCGTCTCAAGCTGCTGTCTATTTCGCGGAGAAAATATGCGTGGAACCCTTTCAAGGTTACTACGATCGAGGAAGGACCTCCAGAAGAAGGTATAATCGATGACGCTGTGATCGATGCTGCACAGGAATTGAGAAATAGGGATCTTTCACCACAGAGATTGAAGGAGATATTGAAAGAGTTGGCCGCCTCTAGACCAGGCAGGCGTAATTTTGGTCTCATGGGTGACGTTATAAAGAAGCTTAGTACGACAACGACCCCACAATTTGAAGGAGGTGAGATTATTCCACTGTTTGATGAAAAAGAGACGTTTCTGATATTTTCTCGGGTTATTGATAATATTAGCAAAGACAATTTCGACTCAGCTAGATTCATCCCGCGATTGTACCTTCAGTTATTGGATCGTGGTGGGCAGTTGCAAGATGATGATTTGCTATTGGATGTTTTCATAAAATTTGTTCAATATTTATCTGTCTTGGGCTATTCTGATCAACTCCATAAAGTGGCTGTATCATTTCTGATGGACCATCCTCGTTTGAGAATACGAACTTATGAGAGGATTAATGAGTTATTTGAACAGCTTAATGAGAACTTCCATCCTTGTCTGCTGATTAAGATAGTTGATGCCTATGACTATATCTACAAGGGTCAAGATAAACTTCTGTCTAAATTGAAGAAGAAAGTTCTGAGGTCCATAAAAGTTTATTTGATTTCTAAAACCGATGATATCTTTGCCATTGATCCTCAAGAAATTGCGATTTTCAAAGATTTTTTCATAACTTATTCAACCCAATCTAACTCCTTGAACACTTTAATCAGCATTCTAGAGTGCTGCTCAGAGAACGACCCAGCGTTTTTTCAAGAGGAAAGAACCCGGATTACATCCAAGATAATCAGTATCTTGATCAATGAAAAGAATCCATCATTGAAGCTTCCAAAGTCAATAAAGCTATGCCAGGCCTTAATCGCACAAAATGAGACTGGGATCTCGAAGAATGAAATTCTACAGGCAGGGTCGAGATTAGTGGAAGATATCTCATTGAAATTGCAGGACGGGTTCAACTCCGAGGCATTCAAAACATTAATCCTCTGGGATGTATATAAAAACTCCAAATTAACCTCGCGAACGCAAGAGGAAATTTTGAAGAACCACGAGATTATTATAGACACTGAGTTTTTCAATTCAATAATTCTGGCATTGGTGAACGCTAACTGTTCGAATTTTGAACATGAACTGAACGAGATCAATGAATTTTTTTCCCAGAATTTCCGCCACTTGGACAAAAACCTTGAAACTTTTGAAATTTTGATATTGAAGTACATCAGGGAGGGAAACTATCAATATATCAAAGATACATTCGAAGCAAGTTTGGAAGATGGGATAAATTGGGAGGAAAAACCAAGTGTGCTATTCCTGCTCCTTACTGCTTTAACGCAAGAACCCGGTGTGGATGCTAGAACTGTCTTCAAATTTTATCGAAAGGTCAAGGTTTTTTGTGAGTTTTTGAATTCTGATTCATACAGTTCTTTTATGTCAATATTACTCAAGCAGGACTGTATCGATACGGCATTGGATTCTTTCCAACATGAACTACCTACATTGGAAAAAGGGTCCAAGTTCTCTGTTGATAATTATCCCAAGTTGTACCAAGTTGTCTATGACTGGATGCTGAATGATTGCCAGGATGTTCAAAATGCATGGGATATCTACAGCACCCTGATGAAGTACTTTGAGTTGCCATTCGATAGCTACCTACCAATTATGAAAAAATTTATTAATTTAGACAGACCAGATGCATCAAACATGATCTTCCAACAATTGAAAAGAATTCACCGAACAACTGGGAAATTACCACCACCTACCCCAGAAATGTACATATATCTCTTTGACAACTTCGGGACGAGATTATACGACCGTGGAGTGGAGGAATTACACATGATGCTCAAGGTTGATCTTGATATCAATGGTGACATAAACATAATGAACTCGATTCTGAACTCGTATACTAACCTGAGAGAATTTCAGAAAGTTTCAGATATATTTGATCAAATTGTTTCAATCCCGCACAATGTTGGTTTGAACAACGATACCGTTTCCATAATGTTGAAAGCATATACCTTTCTTGACCTTCAGTTAGTTGCAAAGTTTTGGAATAATCTAAATGACTTCAGCATCCTACCTGACTCATCGAATTTGAACCAGTACGTGATTGCGCATTGTTATCATGAGAAATATGAAGAGGCTTTTGAAATTGTTCAAAATTGTGAAAATCATCTGGATATCCCTGTGACTGGGCAGATATTGGAAGGATTATACAAATGGACGAATTCTAGCGAACTGAGGGAGAAGATTGATCACTGGGCTCTACAAAATCATGAAAGTCTATGGAAGCTCGTGGATAAGAATCAACTGGTGTTGTTTGATACTGAGAAGGAAGCAGATACGCTGGGTATCAGTAAAGAACAGTTGAATTTGATCAGAGGCGCATGAGGTATGTTCCCTTATTTTTTTTTTTTTTTTTTCTACCTTATTTATCTATTTATTTATTTATTTGTTTATTCATTGAGGAATCATACATAATACACATACAAGGTCATAGATCCAAAAGAAAAAAAGCTTCCATCGTATTCATTTCTTGATCTTTGTATTGTTAACTTTGGTAGCAAACCTCAAAGAATTAATTGTTTCATTGTAGTTCTTAACAAGAGGTGAAACGTTAACAAACATTAATGTCTTCGACTCACCCAAAAGCGAGAACTGTAACAAGTAAGTCAACTTTGAATTTCTAAATGGGATATGTCTCCCATTATTACCATCCCCTAATGCATAAATGACGTCACCTAAACAACTCAAACTCTTGTTAATAGATTGGGTTTCCTTCAACCTATCACCTACAACTTGCGAATTTGTCAACCTTTCAGAACCCGCTAAGTCAATTAGATTCAAAACACCAGAAGTGAGCTCCCCAGTCTTATGATTTTTCCCTTCAATGCGAATGATATAGATGCTGTGAGACCTCGAAGACCTCTCATTTGATTTCGTCGATGCAATTGATCTATTCAAATAAACTCTTTTCAAAATATCTTTAACCATCTTTGGCGAGGTCAACTCAATCTTATTCAAATCTGTAATTGAAGTCGTTTCATTTGTTAAATCATGCCTTATTTCATACTTGTTCTGTTTTGTGTCATTGGAATTCACATCGTTTAATAAGTCATTGATATTCTCATTATAAATCTCTATAAACTCGCCATATATCTTATGAGTCCAATTATTGTTCTGATTCAATTTGGCACATGTTTCAAATATTTGGTCAATTGCCCTAGGAATCATACCATCCGAGTTAGACATTGTGAATGTCTTACCGGACCCAGTTTGCCCATAAGCAAATATACAAACGTTGTAGCCATATATGGCAGTCTGTACCAATTGAGAAATCTCGTCAAATATTTCAGAATTTGTTGAATCCATCTGGAAGATCTTATCAAATTTGAAAGTGGATTTTTTTGAGATCGACGAGGAAGTTGGGTTGAATGATGATGTAAGGAAAGGTGATTCAGTTTTTGGATCAATAATATCAATCTCTTGGTCCTCCTCGTCGTTATCAGGAACTTTGATGCCTATAGTATCGTCCCCAACCTCTGAATCCAATGGAGGTCTAACACGACAGAACACTCTTATATTGCCCTTTAACTCCTGTAATCTGTTATGCAACTTTCTTCTTATCTCCTCTTCCTGCGATAAATGATGGGTTGATTCCAGTATCTGCTGATTCTGCCAATTCATTTGATCCTGTAATTGGTTTATTTTCCGCCTCTTTGAAGATATGGAATCTTTCAAATTCGAGAGTTTGGTCAGCAATTCAGTAACGTCGTTTGATTTGTTCAAGTTTCTGTCTTTAATAGATTTCAACTCTTGTATCTTCTCAATTTTCAATTGTTCATTTAATTCCAGATTTTTTCTTGTGTCTGCGATTGTTCGCTGAAGCTCACCAGCTTGCTTCACGAGAACTTTCAATTCATCATCATAAGAATTTCTTGAATCTACCATCAGTGATTGGATTTTATTCAGTTCAGATTTATGGCTCGATTGTAGTTCGTTTAAGAATCGAGTATACTTAGCCTCGTGATTTTCAATGTCATTATTGATGGAATTTAACTGATGCTGTAACTTTGACTTCTCATTATTTAAGACTTCTGTTTTGGATTTGAGTATTCTTTCAGCTTCATAAGTATATGTCTTGTTAAGACTTTCAGCTGATTGTCTAAACTCGTATTCTAAATTTTGTAGCTTTAGTTCCTGTCTTCTCTTAAGATCATGATACATATGTTCCTTGTCTGCTATTATACGGGATAGCTCATTCTGTTTCATTCTTTGCTCTTTAGACAATGTAGAGTATCGGTCTTTCAACTCTTGATTGTTGATCTCTAATTCTTGAACTTTCGTTCTCAATGTCAAAATGCTGTTCTTCAAATCAGATAGCTCACTCTCCTTCTCTGATATTTCCTTCTGCAATAGTTTCAGCTCATGTTTACGGAATCCAACATTAAAGGCGCTTTTCGAATTATTCAGCTGCTGAGTTGACGCCGTGGGGCTCAATGCTCTGCGAATGTTTCCTTCCGCCCCCTTGGGAGATATGAATCCCTGGGATGTCAGAGCAGACGTATCCTTTGTTGGAGTTGTCCCAGGTCTTGGGATATTGATCCGCTTCATCGGAGAGCCACCGGTATTGGCCTGGACATTCAGATCATTTGATGTCATTACTTGTAGCGATTCTCTGTTGGGAAGTCCAGCTTCTTGATCCTGTGCGAGCAGGGTGTTCTCAGATGAGCCTATCATAACAGCAAATACGATATCTATTTATACCACTGCGAACGAACAACCGAAACAGCAACAGAACCCACCAACAATTCCACTTAATGTTTCACTGATGTTTCGTACTTGTTTTGAAGTGTGAAATGTAAACAAAAGCAAGTTCCGAGGCCAACAAAAGTGAAAATCACGTGATGTCACGTTACCGAGATGAGGGCGATGAGCCGGAACTCGTTTTCTATACTGAAAATTTATTTATCTGCAAAAGTTTAGTATCTCTTGGACACAAGAGAACACAAGAGAAACCACAGGATTAATTAAAGCCATGTCTAAGCATAGAATCACATTATCTAAGGACCAGGTCAAAGAGCTGGTATCCAGAGACGCACACAGTAGCAGCGAGAGCGAGGTCGAAAGCGATAATATTGACTCAGATGCCTCATTGCAGCTAAGTGAGGACGAAGTTGATCTTGCTGACGTGAGTAGTGATGAGGGAGCAAGTGATGATGATGATGATGATGATGATGATGATGATGAGAACCTACCACAACTCAAAAAGAGAAAGAAGAACAAAGATGACGGTAACGAATCGTTCGCTAATGCAGTTAATGCCATCTTGGGTTCGAAATTAAAAGCATATGACAGAAAGGATCCAATACTGGCCAGAGCTAAACAGACGATCAAAAAGGCAGAAAGTGACAAATTGGAAGCAAAAGCAAGACGTGAGCTTTTGGCAGAGAAGAAGAAAGTGTACGACAAGGATCGGGTTAGGGATTTACTCCCTCAAGATGATGGTACAGCAAGAGAAGTTTTAGAAACGGAACGTAAATTGAAGAAAGTCGCCCAAAGGGGTGTTGTGAAGTTATTCAATGTGATCATGTCTACACAGACGCGGACTAACAGTGAGGTTTCGAAGACTAAGACGTTAGGTGAAGAACAGAAGGACCGTTTGATCAGTGAAGTGTCGAAGGAAAAGTTTTTTGATCTGGTGAAGGCTGCTGGTGACAAATAGTAACTTGTACAATAGAAAATATACAACTGGGGACAGCTGTTTCGTAGATCAGGTCGAACAATCCCTGAAGCTAACTAACTAGTGAAGTTTAGAGAGATGAGGCTAAAAAAAATCAAAAAAAAATATACTGAAGGATGCGAGGTTCGAACTCGCGCGGACAACTGTCCAGTAGATCTTAAGTCTACCGCCTTAGACCACTCGGCCAACCCTCCGATTTATGTGAGTTCAATTCTCCCATTTTGCCGTACAAAGCCGAAAGTGGGGTAGTTTCCATGGCAACCGAATTAAGAAAAAGCCTTAAATCATCCAAACACCATGCAAAAACCGATATCAACCATTTTTAGACCCTATTATCAAGTTAAACACGGCATTCTTTCGAGTGTTACACTCATCCAAGTGCCAGCTAGAGCTTTCAGAATGGAAGCACAGACACCACAAACGCCGAAAAGTGGAATTACACATTCATCAGGGTCAGAGGGGACCATTCCGGAGAACATTGGGGTTCCAGAACCTCTAGAGACTCCAGTACTACCTGAGCAAGTTGAACCAGAGAAGGAGGCATCTAATTTAGAGAAGGCGATCCAGTTACGTGATAAATTAGAAGCACTTATTAGACGGACAGCGCAAACGAAGAAAAAGTGCGAGAAGTTGGAGCATGATAACAAGTATCTTCAAGAATATGTCGGTAATCTAATGCATAGTGGGGAGTTCCTATCGAGAAGATTATGAATTTG
Organism: Komagataea norvegica; assembly: GCA_030567455.1. NCBI lineage: Eukaryota > Fungi > Ascomycota > Saccharomycetes > Phaffomycetales > Wickerhamomycetaceae > Komagataea > Komagataea norvegica. The sequence continues at coordinate 67,241 of JAJLSD010000032.1, forward strand.
TGGTTGAAGTTTGTTTCTGTTTAGACTAGTTATGAAGGTAATGATATGTTTCAAGATGTTTTTAAGACCACTGTATTTTTTTTTTCACGTTGTGATTATTTTGTGACACAATGTTAAATTTGCATTTCTTGAAACTGGGAACCACAAAGCCAATCAGAAGGTAATAACAGTACGAGAGAACGACAGCAGAAGGAAAAATGTATCAGAGAAATGTCGCTGGTCATATCCAGTCCACTCCAGATATCAGAGATATCATATCAGATGAGAATTCCCCACATAATGATACCTCACATAGCTCTATCAAGATGTTTCATCAGAAAACACTCTATGACACAAGATCACTTCCAGGCACAGCTCACTCAATCGCCAATTCATCATTAAGACCAAGGTCTAATGTTCCTTTAGTACTCAACAGCAAGACTCACGCTAGGGGTTTCAAAGTACAAGTGGCCAAGATGTTAAAAGATGATGTTGATAAGATTGATTTCCATGCCATGAGTTCGAAAAAAACTACCGATAGTACTGTTGTTTCATTGAGGTCAGTTAAAGCTATCGATGTTCCGGTAGAGAATCAAGATCAAGGAATTGAGCAGGTAGAGAAAGATAACCTTCAAGGTACCGAACAGGAGGAAGAGGAGGATGTCTCTTTGATCATTGCTTCTACAAAGACGTTATTAGAGGTGCCAAAAAATGACGAGATTGTTGTTACAACCACCCCTGGCTTATCCCATTTTTACAGTGATTACGAAGATGTAAACCCACTTGAATTTGAAGAAGGCGAGTACACAGATCCAAGGTACTCTTTCTTAAACCCACATGAGCCGTTTGTGAAAGTTGCACCGTTGATGTTAGGTAAAGCGTTAGCTAAGAACGGGACTCCATTAGACCTATCATGTGTCCCGAAGAGAACGACAGCTGGACCCATGTACCATGACGATGACCAAGATATTTTAACTAAAGACGAGTTGAAAGTGTATTCTTTACTAGAGTACGAGTTGAACAGATACAATGGGTCGTTAAATGATGATCATTACTATGGGGTCCAAGAGAATAGAGAGGCTGACGTTTCCATCTCAACGAGATCTATATTTAACAAGATCTTCCATAGAGCATCAAAGGAGGAGAAATACCTCCTGAAGTACCCATGGTGTGGGATTCTAAACCGAATAGATAACCCAATTAACGAGAATGAAGACGCTGGATCCGGACAAACAACCCTGGAGTTTGAAAGGAACAACACAGACATGTTTCCGCTGAACTTTACACCGTTGACAGAAAGCGTTTCTGATTCAGAAAAGAAGCACGCTGTTGCGTATGTGTCTTCTTATAGAAGCTAATAAATATCGCTTCATGTCTCTTCTCTATTATCCATATTGTAGAGGTTTTGTCCCGTGTCCGTCCCGTCCGTCCCGCTGACATAATCTGCTTCTGTATGAGGACATGAGACAAATTCTTCCCGAGACACATTCTAACATGTAATGATGATTGAGTCGTTGCAATTTGATATCACAAGGTAGTAAGTAGTTTGTGATAATCTCACTGTGCGGGAAACTATGGGGATCGCGTGCACGTTCTGCAAGAAACGGAAGCGGAAATGCAACGGGCAGTCACCGTGTACGATATGTCAGAAGTACAATAAGAATGGGAAGTGCGAGTACCTGCTTGATCAAGATAAGAGAAAGGCGAAATACGATTCAACGTACGTGGACTACCTGGAGATGAAAGTGGACTTGTTGCAGCAGCTAGCTGATGAGTTGATCAGGAACGACCTGGGGAAGGCCGAGAGAGTTGATTACGATCTTGTGCAGGAGCGCAGTTATTACAACTTGGAGAGTGCGGGATACCCCACGAATCTGAGGCACGGTGGCCGTGGGAGTGAATTTGAGGACGATGACGAGCAGCAAGGAGAACTCAAGCATCGTGATGGTGGTGGTGGTAACAGGAAGGGGAACAACAATGCAGAGACTTTGTTGAGAGAGTTGGCGAATGGTGTCGCTGTTGATGAATTGATATCGACGAAATGGAGAGTGAGACAGGATTTCTTGGGACATACTGAGTTTTATGGGCCTATTTCTGGTAGACAGCAGGTGATTGAGGATAATGAGGATAATAAATATGATTCTGATAGCGAGGGGGATCTAACCTCGATACAGGTGGAGAGACTTGTTGAGTTGATATCTAATTCTAAAGATTTTAAAGATTTACTGATATCTAACTTTGCGCAGCATTTTGCCACGTTCTTCTACATTGCAGAGTTATCCATCACAGAGGTGAAGTCATGGAGTTTCCCAAATCGAGACATCTCCAAACAACTACTATTGTTTGCCATTTTCACATATGGTGCCATTTTCACACCAAAGCATAGACAATTGTCGGCATTTTTCCTAAAGGAGACAGAATTGCTAGTGTTGAAAGCTAGCAAGGATATAAATGAGTACTATTTACAGGCGACTTTGATAATATCGTGCTATCAACTAGGTATGGGCCTTGATTCAAACTCATGGACTTTTGATGCAATGACCTCTGCAATGACTCAATACTTGAAATTAGACCGTCGTAACGAGTCAGATGCCTCATCACAATCAAACGCCTTGTTCTGGAGTGTTATCTTACAGGATCGGATAATCACCAGTGTGCTGGGTCGTGGATGTCGGATCCAATTTTTCAGAATCACAACGCCATTTTTCAAACCTGTTATATCTGATACTCGAAACGATGCATATTTGACCGAATTGACATTTGCACATCATTCAAAGTTGTGGTTTATTCATGACAGGTACCTTTCGCAGATTTATTCGTTCAAGGCTGATCATTTGCATAACTCGCATAAGTTGACGTTGATGAACCAGGGAATTGAGTCGTTGAAGAAATTTCAAGATTCGTTACCGGATGAGTTAAAACTACGAGATGATGTTGAAGACAGTAGAATATTGATTTTACATTTATCTTATTCCGTTGTGATTTTGTTATTACACCGTGCATATTTAAAACAGGTACCGTTGAAAGTTATTCAAATAATTATCGAAAACAATGAGATATCAGCGGATATCATCCTGAGGTTGATATCGAGCGATAACCCAAGCATCCCATATTTCATTTCGTATTTGATCTTGACATGTGCCACTTTTGATTTGTTCTTATTGACGAACAAGGATGAATCAGTCAAGGCGAGTTCGTTAAAGCGGTTGAAGATCTACATTAGTGCATTGTTGAAATTTGGACATTTTTGGAAACGATGCCTGAAGGATATCAAAGTATTGGATGAATTAGCAAAGAAGTGGAATTTGAACTTACCATTCTTGAAAAAATCATCAACTGAAATCGCGGTTGATAATTTCATAAAGACGGATGATTTTGATGGGATCAATTATAACAGATTCTTTGATCAGTTCAATCAGAATGACATGAGTTTATTTGACCATGAGAACGAAGATATCGGCGCCCAGAACATGATCAGCCCTGCAGAGATCTGACCACAGAATATGTTTAGCCCCGGGGACGAGTAATGACGTGCATGAAGCACAAGAGTCCATAATTTTAAATTGAACATAATCTTTTATTTATAGAGAGAACATATCGTAAATAAATCTTCAACAAACTCAAACAAGCAAGTTTCAAAAACAGAACGATTACAATATCATCAAATTCAACAAGCTGGTAATCACTCTAAAAATAATACTGGCATAAGTTAATATTCATTATCTAGGGGATTATGTCCATGGTCACTACCAACGGCACCACTAGACGAACTCCCAACTGTTCCCAACAAGGAACCAAACTCATCAACATCCCCAAACCCAAACAACTGACCATTTCCTTGATCCTGATCCTGCACCTGCACCTGCACCTGCCCCTGTCCCTGCTGCTCGTCATACGGCATCGCAAACACAGCATCAAACGCAGCTGTATTATTCGATTCCACGATATCAAAAGCCGCAACACTGCCATCATCATTGGCAGGATGATCCACAACACCGGTATGTGTCTCGTCCTGATTATTGGAACGGTAATAATGGTGAGGATCGGGCGTGCCAGCCAATGAAGCGATATGAACTGGATCATACTGGTCAAAAGTAGGAAATTGCGCCTCCCATTCCTGAAATAAATTATCCATGTTTTGGAAAGACTCGACGAATTTCGAAGAGTCTAAGAATGCTGCATCGTTTGAACTTGTCGTCTCATGTGCTGCGCTTGGGCCTATATTTGGACTTTCTGATGTGCTAGTGTTATTATCACGGTTGGTGTTATTGGACTCATTTTCAGAGGTGTTGAAGTTGGTACTTCTGGCAGTATTCGTGGTATTGGTATTGGTATTGGTATTGGTAGTGGTGTTAACATCGAGGCCATAAGACGAAATGAATTGCATTGATGATGATGATGATGATGATGATGCAAATGATTTCAAGGGCTGATATGACCAAGCCCCCGGCAGTTCAGTGAAAGGAACGTGTAACTTCACTGCCACTTTTGTCAAACTCTTAAGGAACTCCCTCGACGATTTAAACCTCTTTGCTGTCTTTGTCAAGATATCTTTAACGATGTTGAGATACCCTGACAGTTTCCGAAGTGTTGAACTTGAGATGGTTGAATTGTTTGAGATTGAGGAAAGGATAGTGATCAGCATCAAACCTATCGAATGGATAAAGTTCATACAGTTGAAAGGAAGCTTGTTGATGAATAATTCGACTGAATTCAATCGAGAAAGAATGTCACCGCTCTCCATCGTTGCTGTAATGATCTCCTTCTTGATAATCGCAGAGTTATTACTGTCGTCTTCGTTGATGAAGATCTGATTCAACTTCAGGATGCAGAACTGGTAGTTGAAATGGAAAAGCAAGATATAGAAATCGCTAGCAGATTTTTTTTGGTTCAAACTGGCAAAGTTCAACTGTTTAGGAAGCGTATCCCTTAGCTTTTCCAAAGTCTTCAACGCCATGCTTAGTAACTTCAGCTTGTTGTTCGTGTCGCCGATATCGAACTTGACAGTAAAGATTTGATCGGTAAACCTGTCATAAATGTACCATAATCGCGTCAAGTAACTAAACAGTAATTCTGGTAAATGATACACATTGTCCGCTTTCGTAACGACTTGATAAAAGGGAGAAATGATTCTCTTGAAGTGGATGACACAGGGGACTTTCAAAAAATTCGTAACGATACGGTCTTGAAGACATATCGACCACAATACTGAAAGATTAAAAGGGGACTGCTTCGGTGCCAAGTTCCCCTGGTTTTTATTCTGATAGGAGATATGCAAGCCCATGTGTTGTGTCAAGGAGCAAGCCATCGAATTGTATAGATAAGCCTGGGACATTTGATTTTGTGTCAATTCGTAACATGAGAGCAAGTACAGACTCATAATCAAATGGATGTCAAGTTTCGAATTGGCAATCACTTGCATGAGGGAATCGTGTGCCAACGAGATGAAGTACAACTGATGTGAGTCCCTATCCTTATGAGCAGAGTATATGTTGCCTATAGCGAGCACGACGTCAAAGAAGAGCTTGAAAGTCGGGTTAGTGATGGCATTGTAGTCGATGGATTCGAGGTTCGCCGTGAGTTTGATGAGTGCCGGCGTGTGGATGGCCATGTTCGCCTTGAACAGGGAGATGATGTAGACTTTGTAGTTGTCATCGGTGATGAGTAGAGCGTTGTGGGAGCGCAGTGCCAGTGGTGTCGAGTGTGTGGATATCCCTGTCTGGTTGGTCGTGTTTTCGATGGCTTCCTGGAATGCTGGGACAAAAGGGTTGACGGAGGACTCCTGGTCCTCGTCCTGGTCCTCGTCCTGATCATCCTCGTCCTCAGCCTGGTAGTCGATCTTCAGGTTGCGTGTCTCGAGGATCAGCTGGTCAATGTCATCATCGTTGCTGATGCTGCCTCTGCTGCCACTGCTGCCCGTCAGCTTACCCACATTCTCGTAGCTCTTGTCGAGTCCTTGTAACTTCTCGAGGAAGAGCGGCTGCAGGACCGGGTCACCGCTGGTGAACTGCCTGATGAACTGCTCGAGCCTGGTGGCCTTCTGCTCGAGGGAATCGATGTAGTCGGTGTGGTACTTGCGTCGTCTGCGGTCGCTTTTGGAGCCATTGTTGGCATTAGCATTAGATGGTGGATGGTTGTAGAGGCGGGAGCAGGAGGAGCCGTTGCAGCTGGCGCCTGTGCCGGCCTTCTGGCACGAGAGGCATGGCTTTGGCGAGTGGTCCATGGCTATGAGTGATTGATTGTTAGTGTGTGTAGTGTATGTATGTATGTATGTATGGAGAGATAGCAGTAGTCGGGTTCTGAGCGATTGATGGTGTGTTGATGAGATGATTAGATACTTGACTTGACGGGAGATTAGTTAGTTATCGCATTGCATTGATTAAATACATTGCACAGAGAGACAGACAGAGAGAGAGAGACACAGAATGAAGAAGATGTACACGCTGGGCACACTGCTGGGCCTGTCGCTGTGCCGGCAGCTCTATAGCGACGTGCTGGTGCGCAGCGAGCTGACAGCGATACTGCGACTCGACTTCCTGGTGAACTTTGGCATGGTGAACTTTGTGCTTGTGGCGGGCTATCTCGTGTTCAGGAAGCTTGCTGTGTGGACGTTTGGACGTGGACTGGTGCACAGTGCAGCGGTGCATCGCCGGTTCCGTGAGACGGCGCAGTACACGGTGTTCCAGGTTGTGTTTCTTGTGGTGATGGGGTACGCTGTGCGGGAGTACATGGCTGGTCTCGTGCTGCTGCTGGTGTTGAAGAACTTCCATCATCTTGTCGAGTTGGGCGAGCACCACACGGCGAGGGCAAGGGCCGTGGCGCATGTGGTGCTGATGCTCGTGGACGCGATGCTCATCTACGAGATACGCCATCTCGAGACGAGGAATCTGATGGTGCTATTGTTCAACTACGAGGTGCTGCAGCTGTTGCAGTTCAACATGATCCAGCTGCTGACGATGCTTTATGATGGACAGGCACATCACCATCACCAGAACCAGAACCATAACCAGCACCAAAACCACCAGCAGCAGCACAATTATCACTTGTTCCTCGAGTTTGCGTTGAATCTCGTGAGCTTCAACATGAGTCTGGTGTATCTGTACCACGAGCATGACGTTTATCTGTCAGTGCAACTGCTGCCGTTGGTGTACCGTATCTTCAGACTGCTGTTGAGGAAGACAAGACGGCTGGTGACACATCTGCAGCACGAGCAGGAGTACAAGAGGCTGGACAAGGTGCTGGAGAGGGTTTCCAGACTGGACAACGAGTGCTTCTGTCTGGGGAGTGAGTTGGATGTCCGGCTGCTGCAGTGTGGGCATACGTTCCATTACAGATGTGTACGGCAGTGGCTGGTGAGATCGAGGACGTGTCCGGTGTGTCGACAGGCAGTTGGTAGTTAGTTTGACGTGGGTAAAATGACGATAGACATGGTGTTGATGAGATATAATGATTGACGATTGACGATTGGTGATTGGTGATTAGTGATTAGTGATTAGTGGTGTGTTAGTGGTTGGAAAGAGAGAAAGTGTAGGTGTATGGTTATGTTTTAGTAATGATGATGGGAATTAATGGTTCTAATAGTATAAGCTCATGATGATAATAGTTATATAGCGCTATAACAATAATAACTAATAACGATAATAACAATAATAACTAATGACAATAATAACAATAATAACAATAGTTTTAGTAGTATAGTTCTAGTAGTATTAGTAGTATTAGTAGTATTAGTACAGTATACCATTAGTATAGTATTAGTAGTAATAGCCTTAGTATAGTATAGTATAGTATAGAACCTTAGTATAGTATAGTATAGTATAGTATAGTATAGTATAGTATAGTATAGAAGGATAGCATAGAGACAGCGGTTAACTTAATACTGATATTGTTCTTACAGTGTCAGGAGCATTAGAGTTAGTAAAGAGTCAGCGGTTAACTTAATATTCTTAATCTTAACCTTAATCTTATTCTTATCTTGCTCTTATTCTTAACCTTATTCTTTATTCTTATTCTTACAGTGCTGTTAGCATTAAATTGAATCAGCGGTTTAACTTATCGATGTTATATCTTACTATTCTTATAGTATTAGTCTTATAGTATTATATTAGTCTTGATGCAGTTTAGTAATAGTAATAGTGATAGTGATAGCGATAGTGATAGTAGTAGTAATAGTAATAATATAGTAATAGTCAGAGTATCAGGGTAGTGGCATAATTCAGTATAGTATAGTAGGTCACGCTAATAGCAAGTGTAGTCACTAATCGTGTCGTATACTGAGTAAGTGCTTATAAGTAACAAAGAGTAATGTGTATTATACTGCTACGGCCCGAGACCCGGATGCTGCACCGGAAGCCGACACCACATGATACCAATTCCACTACTACTAAATCCATCCATCATCAGACAGCAAGAGGTACAACCAACAATAGCTGCAATCACCAGCTAGATCCCGCCTGGTAACACTAGACACCATCTGTCACCATCCTACCCAATAATCTCAACAACAAATCCAAACAGCCCACCACCACCACCACCAGCAACAATCACCACCCCACCGCAACACAATGCCGTTGCGTGGTGTCAAAAAAAAGGAACTTCCGCTCATCGGAAAAATATAAAAAAAAATATCCCAAAAAACGCAGCTTCCAACTTCTCTTTATATCCCAATATCCACATATTTATCCCATATAGCTATATATATATAACACAATGGCCTCCCAAGAATCTAAAATCGGCTGGTTAGCATCCCTCGACGTCTCAGAAACTCCTGAAAATCACCTACGTCGTACCTCCATCATCGGTACAATTGGTCCAAAAACCAACAACCCAGAAACCCTTGTTGCCTTGAGAAAAGCTGGTTTAAATGTCGTTCGTATGAACTTCTCTCATGGTTCTTATGAATACCATCAATCCGTCATTGACAATGCTAGAAAATCAGAGGAACTATATCCAGGAAGACCATTAGCCATTGCATTGGATACTAAAGGTCCTGAAATTAGAACCGGTACCACTAAAGATAACGTTGATTTCGCAATCCCAGCTAATCATGAAATGATTTTCACCATCAATGATGAATACGCCAAATCTTCAGATGACAAAATCATGTATTTGGATTACAAAAACATCACCAAGGTTATCAACCCAGGTAAAATCATCTTTGTTGATGATGGTGTCTTATCCTTTGAAGTGTTGGAAATTCTTGATGATGAAACCATTAAAGTCCGTTCCGTCAACGCTGGTAAAATCTGTTCCCATAAAGGTGTCAACTTACCAAACACTGACGTTGATTTACCTGCCCTTTCTGACAAGGATAAAGCTGACTTGAGATTCGGTGTCAAGAATGGTGTTCATATGATTTTCGCCTCATTCATCAGAACTGGTGATGACATTAAAACCATTAGAGAAGTCCTTGGTGAAGATGGTGCAGACATCAAGATCATTGCCAAGATTGAGAACCAACAAGGTGTCAACAACTTTGACGAGATTTTGGAACAAACTGATGGTGTCATGGTTGCTCGTGGTGATTTAGGTATTGAAATCCCTGCTCCTCAAGTCTTTGTCGTGCAAAAGCAATTGATTGCCAAATGTAACTTGGCTGGTAAACCAGTCATTTGTGCCACTCAAATGTTGGAATCAATGACTTACAACCCAAGACCAACAAGAGCTGAAGTCTCAGATGTCGGTAACGCCGTCTTGGACGGTGCTGACTGTATCATGTTGTCTGGTGAAACCGCTAAGGGTAACTACCCAATCGAAGCCGTCACCATGATGCATCACACTTCATTGATTGCTGAGAAGGCCATCGCTTACAACCCGCTATACAATGAAATCAGAGATTTGACCAAGAAGCCAATCTCTAACGTTGAAACCATTGCATCTGCTGCTGTCTCTGCCGCAGCTGAAAATGGTGCTAAGGCAATCATAACTTTATCCACTTCAGGTACCACTGCCAGATTAGTTTCCAAATACAGACCAGACTTGCCAATCATTATGATTACAAGAAATGAAAGAGCCGCAAGATTCACTCATCTGTATCGTGGCGTTTACCCATTCGAATACAATGAACCTTCATTGGAAAACTGGCAAGAGGATGTCCAAAAACGTTTGGACTCTGGTGTTGCTGAAGCAATTGAATTAGGTATCTTGAAGAAAGGTGACCCAATTGTCCTAATCCAAGGTTGGACTAAAGGTTCCGGTCATTCTAACACCATTAGATTGATTGAAGCTTAGGTTGCTCTAAACACACCCACCCCCACACCCACCTACCCCTACCCCCTATATATAATCTATATTTGAAATACAGAGGATATTTGTTTAAGAAAAGAAAAGCACACATTAGCAGTTATTTTATTTATTGTAACGTTTTATTTGAAACTTATTCATTCATTCATTCATTTATTTGATTAAGTATGATAACAACTACAAGTCGTTTATCCTGTCAAGGAATCTCATCCACTTCTCAGAAATCCCACCCTCCTCCTTCTCCACAGTCAACATCCTACTGAGCTCCTGTATGATTAACGTCCGGTAGTACCGCTTCTTATGCACCGCAAAAAATTGTTTCCCACCAACACGCAAAGAGTCAAGATACCTTTCAAGCATATCGAGATCCTTCGCATTCGGACCATTTACCCTTGTATGAGCGATCCAATCCTTCAATAACGAAATAATCTCCTTTATATTTCCTCTCTTTTGAAACACAAACACGTCAGAATGTAAACAACTCGCCGCATCCAGCAGCGAATAGAAATCACGCTCAACAACTAATTCCTCCTTCTCCTTATTCACATTGAATTCAATCCGCCTCTTCGGTGACTTGAACAGTTGTTGATGTGTCTGATATTCACGATACTCACGAATGATATCTTCCCTAAGCGAACTCGGCAGCTCCTTAAGCACGTCCTCATCCAGTTTCATGTCAACGACTTCATCCAACTGCTTCACCTCTTCACTCGATTCCACGGCACGTGCCGCATCTCTTTCATTGATACGCACACCACCACCACCGCCGCGCACAGGAGATACCTTCTTCCGTGGGCTCTTCTTTGGTGATCGTTTCAACACCCTCACGTACTTCGTTGCGGATTTATCACTGGTGAACACCGGTTGCAAGTAGCTGTTATTATTACTATTGTTATTATTATTGCGACCCAGCGGTGAACAACTCGTTAGGTTTCTCCTGCGTAGTTCAGCCTTCAGCTCAGTTTGGATCTCTAGTGGGAGTTCCCGCAATACAGAAACGTCGATCTGGGAAGGCACGGACTCAATGATAGTGGAATTTCTTATGCGTTGGAGTTCGATGTTTCTTGTGATTGAAGAAGGAAGCTCTTTGAGCACAGAGGAGTCAAGGTCTGATGGAATGGCGAATTGTGTCATGGAGGTGTTCTTCACTTCTTCTTCTTCAGGTTCAGGTGCAGGTCCCTCCACTGGTTGAACAACAGACTCCACAGGTTCCACCACCTGCTCGCTGATCTTCTTCCGGAACTCACCAACTTTAGAGAAGTTCAACCGCTGCTGCCTATTCACTTTTGATTTATCAACCAACTTACTGACAGTGATCCCGACACCACGCAACTCATGCGGTTCACAACCAATGAACCGATACAGTGACCGCACCTCATTACCTAGTGATCGGTAATCATCGCTAGCAACACCCAGATTCGTCAGCTTCGAGAATGAATCACACAATCCACAACCAAGATACTTTGGTGGTTCCACCGGTGCATCCTTTGCACGCTTCAACACCTTCAGACTGATTTGCTCACATACCAGGTTAAACCTCTGTAATTTCCGTGCAATTTCCTGCGTCACTTGAAATATAAACTTATCCACCTGTTCAATGTTATCAAATCGAATCCCCCAGTTTATATCTATCGAGATGGATTTTTGAATAAAATCGCCAGGTGATATAATAACAGACGTATTGTCCACACCTCTGGTGTACTGATACAACTTTGTCCCGTTCTTAGAACCCAAAACCTCTTGTAATTCCAACATCGACAATTGCCTTAGATCACTAATCAGTAGTTCCCCCTTCTCCCCTGCTAAAACATCACTTTCTTTATTTTTACTTTTCTTCTTCAAATACTGACCTAGCTTAAATTCAATCGATGCACCAACTCCAGGAAGGTCCAACACTCGAAACCCACCAATCCACTCTTCCACACCATCAAACTTCACAACAATTCCGTCTGGCTTTGCCCTCAGTAATGCCAACTTCGCCAACAACACATTCTTCGAACATCCAACACTAACTCCACACCGCGTTCTCTCCCATATCTCCTCTTTCAACCCATGGCACAACCTTCTAACATCCTCCTCCCAGCCGGCATTCTCATCAACCATGTCACTTACATCCAGCAACGCCTCATCGACACTAACAGGATACACAACAGCACCACATGCACCAAGCACCTCGTAAAAAATACGCGACACCCTCTCATAGCCAGGGAAATCATAACCAACGCATACCAACCCAGGACATAGCGCAATCGCTGTCTTAACCCACATCCCGTTCTTGACACCCATAGCACGCGCGGCATAGTTACAGGAAGACACGTCCGCTGTACTCGTTCGCAGAAGATCTCCTGTCGCGTGTGTGACGCAAACTGGCTGAGTGATGAAATCAATGTCTGGCCTAGAAAGTGACGACACAGTGGCGAAGAAGGAGTCAAAGTCGATATGGAGAATGATTTTGAAATTGGGCGAGTTAGTGAATCGGGGTTTGGTAGGGTGTGGTTGTGATTTTTGTTGTTGTGAGGATCTTTGTAACTTTTGAAGGAATTCATAACGTAGTTCTGATTTCCAGGCACTTAGGTGATGAAGTCGTGATTTTTGAAAGAACGTTTTGAGAAAGTCAGGATGTTTTGAATCGATGGCGACACGGTCTGTTTCGTTTAGATCTTTCAATTCTTCTTCGTTTTCTTCATCTTTCAGGTCCAAACCAACAACAACGTCAGCGTCATCTTTTCGCAATTCCGCTTCAACATCAACATCAACATCGAGATCAACATCAAGATCCACATCTTCCAATACAGCATCATTGGCACTCTCATGAGCTGACAACACCACCTCCTTCCCAATACCACCAGGCACATATTGACCCTGATCCTGAGCATCCCGTTGATCATGGTCTTCATCCTCTTCCACAACAGGCAATGACTCCTCCTCCTCCTGTCTCGCAAATTGCAACCTCCCCTGTCCGTATCCCCCTGCAGCAATCACTGAAAAGTCAACCCAGTCAACAATCTTCCCTGATTTCAAACATTCCAGAATCCACTGTGGCTTCACAACTTTACAATTCTTAAACTCTTTCAACTTACGTGGTGTTAACCTCTCTGCGATAATATGCGTCACTTGTCCCTTTGACGACAAATGATGTAGAAACTTTCCACCATTTAGCACAATCAACCTATGTAACGTGTGGATGTTGGGCCGTGTGTGTCCATTCACGTGGATAGTGCAACCCTTTAGGATCTCACTGGTGGTGGATGGAGGTGGTGGCCCGGTTTTGTTGTTATTGTCAGCAGTGGTGGTGCTGGTGGTGGCTTGCAGGCGTTGGTTTTCCCAAAGAAGGTACTCTTCGTCTTGTTTCTGTTGATTTCTTGATTTAGTCTCAAAGTAGGACGCGTAGTCTCCAAACACTTGTGTCTCCTGCGATGGGGATGACGCCAGTGATGAACCAGTGTGTGTTTGTTGAAGTTCAGTAATGTCTTGGTTAATCTTAGGTTTCGATTGTGCCAGTTGGAAAGAGACGTTCTCTTCTGTTCCGTTTGAGTTCCTGACAGTGTCTTCTTTGGTCTTAGAGTCGAGTGATGAGGTTACATTGTCAATGATGTTAGCAGTTGTGTTATGTGAATCAACATCATCATCATCATCATCATCAGAGATAACCTCTCGATTCTTCCCCACATGGCCTTGTCTCTTAGCTTGACTCAGTTTCGAGATGAAGTCGATCAGCTCGCTATCGTTGAAAGAGGTCAGGAATGAAGTGTTCTCGTCAATCAACCCTGTATCGTCAGCAGCAGCAGCAGCAACATCTTCATCCGCATCAACATTGATTCGTTCGTCTATGTCAGTGACAACATCCTCGCTAAACATGGAGAGATCCCCCTCCAAATCAGCCTCATCGATAACATCGATTGTCGCTTTATCATCCTTTGCAGCTAACATCCCACAACATCACATAAACAGCAGCAGCAGCAGTGCTCAAATTATGCTCCAAGTTGCTCAAAATCTCTTTATTGTTGTAGTTTCATTAGTGGCAATGGAAGCAAAAGCCCGGAAATAGATTCGGATTTAGCTTCTCACTACTAAAACATGCTAACACTACAAGGACATTCATCATTCATAACATAACACGTATAGACATCAAATCAATTGGGTGAAGTGAACAGGTCAATAAATAAATAAATAAATAAATAAATAAGTAAATAAATAGTAGTAATAAATAGTAGTAACAATAATAAATCATTAAAAAAGCGAATAGATAGTCTATCTAGTTCTCTCTTTAACCACCTTGATTAAACTATCGACAACTTGAGGATTACTCAAAGTCGAAACGTCACCAAGTTGGTCTTCTTCACCAGCAAGGATCTTTCTCAAGATTCTTCTCATAATCTTACCAGATCTCGTCTTTGGCAAATCATCAACCAGGATGATCAATTTAGGAGCAGCAAATGGTCCAATCTCCTTTCTAACGGTCAAAATCAACTCTTTCGAGATAGCAGTCGATGAAGTATCACCATTCTTCAAAGCGACAAATGCAGCAACTGCTTGACCAGTCAACTCATCAGCAAATCCAACAACTGCAGATTCGGCAACCGATGGGTTTTCCAATAGGGCAGCTTCAATTTCAGCAGTGGATAATCTATGACCAGAGACATTAACGACATCATCAACTCTACCCAAGATCCAAAAGAATCCATCGTTGTCACGAGCTGCACCATCACCGGAGAAGAAGTAAGTTGGATATGGTTTTAAATAAGTGTCCAAGAAACGATCGTAATTCTTCCAAATGGTTCTGGAGATGGATGGCCATGGAGATCTGATTGCTAATATACCTTCAACATTACCACCTTTCAATTCTTCACCAGTGGTTGGATCCAAAATGATTGGTTCAATACCGAAAAATGGTAGCGATGCAGAACCTGGTTTCAAAGGAGTAACACCAGTGATACCTGAAATCAAATGAGATCCGGATTCAGTCATCCACCAGGTATCCAACAATGAAATCTCACTCTTACCAATCTTCTCAAAGTACCATTCCCAAACCTCAGCAGCAATTGGCTCACCGACAGAACCCAACGTTCTCAACGATGTCAAGTCAAATCCTTCAATGTACTGATCACCAGCCCTTTTCAACAGTCTAAGTGCAGTAGGTGCCACGTAGAATTGGTTAACCTTGTACTTGTCAACAATCTCCCAGTAACGCGAGTAGGAAGGATATGCAGGAGTACCTTCAAACACGACAGTAGTACCACCATTCAACAATGGACCGTAAACGACATAGGTATGACCTGTAATCCAGCCGATATCACCAGCAGTGAAGAAGGTATCCTCTGGATGGAAATCAAAGTTGTACTTCAATGTGATCAACGCATTCAACAAATAACCTGCAGTTGAATGTTGGATACCCTTTGGAGATCCAGTGGACCCAGAGGTATACAACAAAAACAATGGATCCTCAGCATTGACAGGGACAGGAGGGAAGTATGGACCATACTTCTTAATCTCCTCATGCCACCATAAATCACGCTTAGAGTCAAATGGGACATGGTTCCCAGTTCTCTTGTAAACCAACACATTCTTCACTTGAGGAGTCTGCTTCAATGCCTCATCAACAATTCTCTTAGTCTCAATCGTCTTTGAACCTCTCTTTGATTCATCTGCAGTAATGACAACTTTCGAATTAGCATCGTTTATACGATCTCTCAAAGAGGCAGAGGAGAATCCTGCAAACACAACGGAATGCAAGGCACCTAATCTGGAAATCGCCAACAAGGTGATAATAGCTTCTGGGATCATTGGCAAGTAAACGGCAACGGTATCACCTTTACGAACACCAAGCCCATCCAAGATTCCTGCAACTTTCGAAACTTCAGACAGCAATTCACCATAGGTGACAAGTCTACCTTCGTTTGGTTCATCAGCCTCATAGACTATCGCAACCTTGTCTGGGTTTTTAAAAGCATGACGATCAACGGCATTATATGAGGCGTTCAATTCCCCACCTACAAACCACGAAGCGACATCCGAGTTATGGAAACCTCTGCTCACGTTAGGAACTTTAGCCTCTTTGAATGGGGTCACCCAGTCCAGGTGCTCCTTGGCTAGATCGCCAAAGAACTTTGCAGGATCCTCAATGGATGCCTTGTACAGCTCTTGATATTGCTCGATGGATTCAATGTATGGTTTTCCTGGTCTCTTTCTGTTGTTCTGCGGAGCCGCAATTGGCTTGATGTTCAACAGGTGAGCGTTTTCGAATGGTTTGGATTCAGGCATTGGTTGTTGATTGTTTGTTGTTCTACTTAGAGAGACAGGTTTAGTCAAGTGTAGTGCGAGAGTCTACAAGATCGGTTGGTGTTTATATAGGCGGGAGAGCTGCCCCACAGTTTCCCTCAAGTGACTGTTAAAGATCTGCAAGAGGGTCCGGTGGTGACAGTTGCGTTATTTCTTGGTGGTGATTGTGCACGGGGGCTGATCAGGATCCCTTTGTCCAAGTGGTCATTTGTTGGTGTCCGAACGAAGGGGTAAATTTTTGTTGATTAAAATTGCCAGGAGGGGCACAGTCCACACAGTCCAGAGGCAAGGGTTGCGCAGTGATGGGCGGGCGTGGGCGTGGCAATAGCGATGGGGAAGGACAGGGTAATAGTAGTAGTAACAATAATAGGAAAAACTGTTGGACCCTGCCTGACGTTATTATTATAGTGGGTCGTTATTATGTACATTTTAACCCGCAGCAAAAAGAGCACGGCTCTATAATTGACGGCTGAATAGTTTAGCCTTCTTCTTCAAGTGGTGGTGCTCCCAGGATTAGAAGTTGCATTCAAGACAGACAGACCCAGTTCAGTCTATTAGTCAACGGCTGACATGAGTGAAACATCTCTTTGCTACGTAAACTACCTCTCCCAACCAACTCTCCTGACTCACACCACCAGCACATCTGACACATATATGCACCAATAAAACAGTAAACTCTTGACCCACACCCACTTTTTGTTACGAGGAAATTTATGTTACCTTCTCGGTGCCCTCGGTGCCCGCGGTGCCCGCGAATACAAGGGGGTTTCCACTGACACTGACAAGGGCTTTCAACGTTTCATGTATTGCAAGAAATTTCTGACTACTGCTGACTACTTGTTTGTGATCCTGTGTGTTATTGAATGCACTTTTACCCCGTATAGCAGGCTGTAACATATTATCTCCCTGATTGTCGCTTGTATCGATTCTTAGATAGATTGATACGCTCTATTCCATAACATCATTCATCGCGCCTCGCTTTCTTTACAAGAGGACAGTGATACATACTTCACCGAGAGTATTACACGTAGCATTGAAAGACTCAAATATTGATCGAATTCGCATGTATTCGTGAGGAAATGGCGGTATGTAAATAAAATAAACACCCATGTCTCGCCACTCTGGCACATGAACATACATCCAATGAAGCGATCATTAATAGTTTATGGGTTTACTGCAGCTAGTACGTTGTTGGAGTTGGACTTTTAGGATGCCCGGAATATGATGATTTCAAATCGGAACTCCAAGAAAGCTATAAACTGCCGAATATGAAGAATAATCAGCAGGAAATCATGACTAAAAAGAGAGAAAAGAAGCAGAGAGATAAGTTGAGCAAAGTCGAATATATAAGAGAAAGGATATCAGGCAATAGGTATATAATTAGTACAGCAACACAACCAATACAAATTTGAGGTACTTTTGGCAGAATTGATTACATAATAATCCAGTGATCTTGTACTCTTTGACACAAAAGACCTGGTAGGAGCACACTCCGATGTTGAATTTACTTCTCTTTTGTATGGATCCGGTGTTTCAGAAGGTGATAAATAACTGGAGGGATTAACTGCAGATGAACTCAACTATACGTTTCTTCCTGTTTTCATTCAATTTGTTTGGAAATCGTTCTTCTGATCTAAATTAATGAAAACAGCTGACATAATTAAACCACATATGATTATGTCATTTCCAGTTCCAGTTCCAGTCGCGATCTGGGCTTCTGCCTGGTGCTCTCTGTAGTTGTGTTTTGAGCGGGAATGAGGTTAGTTAATGAGGTGAGAAACTTGGAGGTTCTAGCTGACGCTTTAGTGCTGTTTCTGGAAGAAGTGCGGAAACTGTTTAGAACTTAGAACGAACGCCCTTCTATTAGCCGCCAGAGAACAGCCCCACCAATCACAGTGGTGCTTTACACTCGGCGGCTAATAGGAGAAGATGTCTACATATACGTATATATAAAGGCTGTACTGTACGTACTGTTCGTATTTGAGTAGTCGCTGTTCAGGTGTTCAGCGGTTGACTAGAGAGAGTGGCCTTTGAACTCGAGTGGACAGTTCTCTCTTTACTGTCCAGTTCGTGGAGAGAAATAAATCTTCTCAGGGTTCATACATACATACTATACAGGTGATAATTATAAGAAGAGGACATACACCGGATACTAGATAGTAAGTCAATACTAGCACTTACTTCCAACTTCTGTTTGCATGTGGTGTATGTGCTATATGTGCTGTTTGCATATGTGCTAAGAGATGTGCTATGTATGATATGTGCTGTGCCTCCTCTCTTTAAATACTTACGCCCGCTAAGAGTCACGTGCCGGAGTTCCAAAAATAGCAAAAAAGAAACAGAAACATCGAAACGCAGTCTCAATTTTAATCCAAGTAATTAATTAAATCCCAGCTTTTAGACACAGCTTTTGTTCCTTCTTTCCAATACGCAAAGCCTCCTATCCTCAAAGCTCCCTCCTCCTCCCATCCACTGCAACCATGAGAATCCTCTCCTTGCTGCTACAGCTCCACATGCTGCTGGGATCCGTGCTTGCGGACAGGTTCATCAAGACAACCTCCCTTTTGACCTGTATGCCTGATTCCCAATTGACCGCCTCGTATTTCGACGTGAAGTTCTTCCCTGGAAATAACACGGTGGTTTTCAATATCAACGCGTTTACCACTATCACAGGTAACGTCCTCGCCAAGGCCACCGTCATCGTGTACGGTTTGAACCTGATTGAAGAAGAGTTCGATCTCTGTGAGCTTGATCTTTCAGAGCTATGTCCACTTTCAAGTGGTGCTGGTAGAATTGATGTCAGTTCCAATTTCGTTGTCAGTGACAGTGTCACGGGACAGATCCCAGGGGTTGCATACACCGTGCCAGATTTAGACGCGAGAGTTCGTGTCTTGGCCTACTCTACAAATGATACAGAAACCCCATTAGCTTGTGTCGAGGCCGTCTTATCGAATGGTAAGACTGTCCAAACAAAGTATGCATCTTGGCCAATAGCTGCCATCTCAGGGCTAGGTTTGATCACCTCAGGTATCGTCTCAATCATTGGTCATTCCAACACGGCTGCTCACATTGCATCAAATTCAATCTCATTATTCGTTTATTTCCAAAATCTTGCAATCACTTCCATGATGGCAGTCTCAAGAGTTCCTCCAATTGCTGCTGCATGGTCACAGAATTTCCAATGGTCTATGGGTATCATTAATGCAGGTTTCATGCAAGATGCAATTAGATGGTATGTGCAGGCAACAGGCGGTACATCTACCGTTGTTGTTGAGAATAGTGATATTCTATCGATATCTGTTCAAAAGAGAGCACTTATTTCAGGAATCAGCAAATTAGGTAGATATTTATCAAAGAGAAGTGATTATAACTTTGATGATAACTTCGACGATGACACAATCTATACCACAGATGAACACGATACTGAAAATTTGACATCCAAGATCTTGGTTTTAAGAGGGATTCAAAGAGTCTCATATTTGGCAGGGATTGAAATTTCGAATTTCTTTTTAACGGGTATCGTTTTATTCCTATTCTTTTTGTTTGTCTTGTTGATTTGTATTGCAACGTTCAAAGGTTTTGCAGAGATCCTTACCAGAACAAAGACTATCAAAGATCATAAATTCCAAGAATTCAGACTTCATTGGTCAACAATCATCAAAGGTACTCTTTTCAGACTGGCGTTGATTGCATTCCCACAACTATCGTTGCTTTGTCTATGGCAGTTGACAGAACGTGATTCTGCTGCAATTGTCGTTGTTGCCGTGTTTATTCTATTGATTGTTATTGGAATATTAGCTTACGGTGCAACTAGAGTCGTTTTGATTGGTAAAAAATCTCAGAAGGAGTATAAGACTGCAGCATACCTATTATACGGTGATGCTAAGATCTTGAACAGATTTGGGTTTCTTTATGTTCAATTCCAAGCTGAATACTACTGGTGGTTGGTTGTATTATTGTCATACACTTTGTTACGTTCCATCTTTGTCGCTTTAGTGCAAAATCATGGTAAGGCACAGGCTTTATGTGTCTTTATCGTTGAATTATTCTACTTTGTCGCAGTTTGCTGGAAGAGACCATACATGGATAAGAGAACGAATGCATTTAACATCATCATTCATTTGGTGAATTTCTTCAACTCTTTGATGTTTTTGTTCTTTTCTAACCTATTCGGTCAACCAGCTGTTGTTTCATCAGTTTGCGCAGTTGTCTTATTCGTTGTGAATGCCGTTCTTGCCCTATTCTTATTGATCTTTACCATTATCACTTGTGCTTTGGCTTTGATCTACAAGAATCCAGATACAAGATACCAACCAATGAAAGACGATAGAGTCTCATTCATTCCACGTACAGTAGGAATGGAAAAATCCAACAACAAAGATACCGAATTATTAGCATTAGGTGACAATATCCTATCTGGTCAACAACCAGAAATGTTATTAAACCAAGCATCTGATGATGAATCATCATCATATGGTAAATTCCCACAGGAACAAATCCCATCCAATTCAACAAATCAATACTCCAGAAGTGGTTCATTAAGTACGAATACCGAACAGATCGTTCCTACGTCTACTGTGTTTGGTGGAACCAATGAATTAAAGAAACCAGGTGTTATGTTTAGTTCAGATACTGGGTATCATGGAAACAACAATGATTCCTCTGAAAATTTGAGTAATCCATTTGGAACTCAATCAAGTGATAGTCTCAGGGATAACAATAGCAATCCATATGCTCAATACAGAGGAAATAGATTCTAGAGATTTTAAACCCTTTTCCTTTGTTTGTTGATTTCCAAAAAGGCATTTTTGTTGGGATACCCCCATGTATCTTTGTCAGCATGGTTTTGATTCCTTGTTTTTGTTGTGTTTTACTGCTGTATTTTTTTGGCTGGTACGTACGTACGTACGTACGTCGTTGTTGTTCCAAGATGACTTGTTTTTTGTTCTTTTATTCTGATTCTTTCTTACTAGTTTGTATATTTAGAGCATCGCCCTATGTTTGATTTTCTGCTATTCTTTTTTTGATACCGTATTTACAAAATTTACCATTCAGTCTGAGAAATCTTGTAGTTCCTTCCTTCTTCCTTCCCACTGTTATTTTTCATGATAAATGAACATGGTATATCTACTGCGCTTGCGAGACAGAGAAACGCCCCACTGGAATTATGGAATATCTACGACAAACGCATGAAAAACAGAGATCTAGTCGAATTCAAACAAACCAAACAAAACTATATGAGTTACGTCATGCTCTAATATCATCTAGATTGCACCAGAGTGGTAGTTGAACCAATAAACGTGGTCACTGAATGCCTTTTCTTTGGCGTATTTAACCTTTGGAATACTGATATCTCCTTTAACAGCGAATCCATGTGTGACACCACCAAACAGATCAATTTGATAATCAACACCAATCTCTTTCAATTTCGATTCAGTTAAATGTCTTAGATCCTCAGTGAAGATACTATCGATTTCAGCAGCTGAAATCAATATTGGCTTCTCAATTGCTGCAACTTCTTCAATTGTAACAAATGAAGGATGAGCAACTGCACCTGCTGTAACTTTGGTGTTTGAAGTTAATTGCTGAATGACATATTTAGCACCAAAGCAATATCCTACCAAACCTAAGAATTCAAACTCTTCACCTTTGCTTAACTTTTCCAAGAATGAATCAACGAATGGTCTAGTAATTTCAGCACTGTGGTTAGGTAACCAAGCTGCCAGATCAGTTTCACCCTGGATTGCATCATCACCTTGTAAGATGTCAGGGATGTAAACTTTGTAGCCTGCCCTACCGAATGCATCCGCAAGAAGCAATACGTTGTTGAATTTGTTACCGTAAATATCAGTCAGGACAACAATAAGCCTTTTGGATTTTAAATCACCGGTGATATAAGTATTCAAACCGTAGAGTTCGGAATGGGAACCAATTGAGGTCCCTTCGTGGTCAGTTTTCTTTAAGCAGCAGGCTGATGGTGGATTAGAGGCCATTTTTCTAATTGATTGGATTATCTCAGAGGTATCGATTGAGCTTCTGTGATCCAAAATGAGAGAGACCATCTCGGTTTAAATACTCTTTTCATACTGCTTCTTACTAATCCTTTACTACTACTGCTACTACTGTATACTCATAACCATTGGTGAATACCAAGCGAATTCCCGAAGTGACTGACACATATAACGTCTCTACGTTGGTAATAGCTGTGTTAATGGTTCAGTGTTCGGCTGAGAGAGCGTGTGGGCCGTGTGTCAACGACACCGTTTAGAGTAATAACGGAGAAACCGGCAGCGACCGATGTCTTAGTTTCCGGTTTCATTCGTTCTGACGCCGCTCTTCCCACACAATATTCCGTACTGCGTACTGCATACTACGATCGCATTTGAAAAACTTTAGGTTCCTGGCTTTAAGGGGATCAGACTAGATTTAAACGGTCAGGGAATTGCCCTAGAAGAAAGAAATCCTCCCAATCGACTTCCTTATTCGGCGTAAACATTCCGTAAAATCCAGCGTGTTTGAATCATGTATAGTTCTATCGGCTATTGGACTGATGATATTCGATATATGCAAGATTATAAACTACAAAACAACTGATGATGAAATACATACACACTCCTTGGAATAGGGAACTGTTCAACGCAGTGTTCAATCTGCAAACTGTGGCTTTTGGGGCCGAGCTTTGCCATTTCCTTCTTGTACCCGATACACATTCTGGAGAGGGGGAGAGGGAACACTCTCCAATGCTATTGCTATTATGTATGTATCTTGAGTTCTTCCGTACCTGCATACATAGTGCAGCGTTCGTTTCCTTTTCGGGGCTCATCTCTCTCCATTAACGGCATCAAATTGAATCCATCAGCCAGATCCCAGATCTGGCGTTAAGGAAGAGAAGGACGGAGTATCCCTAACCATACCCGATATGGACAAACATAGACAGAGCATTTGATTTTGACACAAAAGAGAAGCGTGGGATTGTGTGTATTTGAACCAACAAAGTAAGAGAAGAAAGGTATTGATACTTATGAGTGAGGAACCTAAAAGTAATATGAAATCCAAGATCAAAACTCCCATTAGGAAGTTCAAAGCGATAAAGACAAGTTGTGTTCTTAAGGTCAAGAAGTTCATGGCTTTCTTCATCAGATTGACATTGGCGCCATTTTACCTATTTGTTGCACTCATCAAGAAGGGGATCATTGAGGGCCCACCATATATTATGAGGTTAATGAGTAAAGCCGTATACAAGTTGAAATATTTCTTATTCAAGGACTCATGCTTTCAGAGCAAGACACGAAAGGAAGAGAAAGAAGAGAAGAAGGTCGAGTATATTGATGATGGTGATGGTGATGGTGATGGTGATGGATGCGATAAGTGCTCCAACTACTCCGCTAATGATCATGGATGCAAAATTTCAAAAGATTTCAAGAAGACAAAGAAGGAGGCAACTCAAGTAGATGAGGATGAAGAGGACCATCCTGCTGCTAAAAATTCGAAACTTGAACTTATGGTCAACAAATTCAAAGGCCTTCCAAAATTACCAATGATAGTATTCAAGAAAGTCATGAGTTACAAAAGCGCTAAGGCAAAATCAGTATTGAAAGATATTATACTAATCATAACCTATATCAACTATAAGATTCTAGCGATCATATCTGAAGTGTCAAACCATATCAATGCAAAATTGAAGAAAACCACAGGAACTAAGGGCTTTCACCAAAAACAAATAGTCAAAATAAAACCAAACAAAGTACCCCTCATAATTCCAAAGATCTTTTCACGCAATTCTGAAGGTGATGACATTTCCTATCGTTCTGCAGATTTATCAAAGGGTGAATGTTATCAATGTCCAGTTCAAGTGACTTCCTCTCCAACGGCAAAAGCAGCACCAACAATAGAACTTACTAGAACTGTTGAGCATTTCAACCGGGATAAACCAGCGGCATCTTTGTCAAACTTACACAGCTCAAGAAATTCACAGTTTGGAACAAACTATACCAGTGCTGAGATGTCTCCCAGTGCCTTTCGTGATGAAATCGTTCCTATTGAAATTAGGCATTCAGTTAGCTCTCATAGTTATGTTGATGATTATTTCACGAGCTTTGATGCTGTTGACGAAGAGTGACAATTGAGCTACGGTGGTTAAATGATGTGATATATAATATATCCATATTATAAGTTCTAATAATACATGCTTTCACTGCACATAATCGTAAGAATCTTCGAAAGAGAAAAAACAAATGTATTAGTTCTAATGTTTCATTACGTCCCTCCGCATAAAACTACTTGGAAGGATATTTTAAATCGGCTGTTTTATTCAATTAACATCTAAAACTAAGAAAAAGAGATCTGAATCACAAGCAGAAGTTCACATTATTGAAAATACTATGATGGAAAACATTTGACCAAGTGACAGGTTCACAATCCTCCTTGGTCTCTGATTCATAGCCCTTTTGTGATCCGTTTTGGCTCTTAGCTAACCTAGTTGAGGCAAGGTTTTGTTTCTTCACTGAGTTTCCTCTTCTTTGATGCTTCGAACCGTAAACTTGGTTCTTCTGATCACTTAAAAAATTGTGCTTGAGATCTGATTTAGCTGGCAATCTTATTTTCTTAGCCTGAGATATTATATCATCAGCTATATTTGAGGGATCTGGGTTTGGGTCAGCTGTGAATCGCTGGGACTTGAAATATGTTTTCAACGTCTTTTGCATGTATTGCACATCATCAAATGAATTATCTTTAACGTATCTCTTCTCGATGGTGCCCTTTCTCAAACCACCGTGCTTCTGCATCACCTGTTTATAACTCTTTTCTCTCGGGATTGAATTGCTATTCAACAACACGGTCAAAGGTAGCGTAAGCTCACGCTGTTCCCAAAGTGAAAATACTAAAAGGTTAGACTCATCAACAGCAATATTGATACATATCTCATCACTCAAATTACAGAAAATTCCTTCAATCAACTTATTCACTGGGAAATCTTTAAGCCAGTTTGCAGTCAATGCATCAAAGTTAAGAATCTTATGAAGCTTCTCAACAGAAGATGATTCAATAGAAACATTCTCACCCTGATCATTATTCAAATTAAAAACCAACAATGGGACACCTTCCTTGACGAAGGGATTATCAGACGCCATATGTTCTTTCTCTTTGTTAGGAACCAAGAGATTCAAATCATATGTGCTAAAGGATGGGATGTTGAAAGGTGGAGTGTTTAGGAGGAATTCCGCATAGTTCA
Organism: Komagataea norvegica; assembly: GCA_030567455.1. NCBI lineage: Eukaryota > Fungi > Ascomycota > Saccharomycetes > Phaffomycetales > Wickerhamomycetaceae > Komagataea > Komagataea norvegica. The sequence continues at coordinate 92,973 of JAJLSD010000032.1, forward strand.
CAAATCCATCAAATGTGAAGGTCGATGAGACGTTTGTTACTTGATTGAACAAAAAAATAGGCTTGAAATTATTTGGAATTAAAATGTTGTCATTTTGAACCTTGATAGATTTCAAATCTTTTAGATTGAGTGAGTTTAATGTTTTCGAATTGATCTGGTCTTTGGTAAGAATCAAATAATCATTACCACTTGTGATTTCATTCTGCAAGAAATTGGAAATTGTCGTCCTGTATGGGCCGGAAGGAATAAGTAATGGATCCAAAGAAAATATCAGTTCGGCAAGTAGACTGAGAACCAATACTAGAAGAAACATAGTACACGCTTATTGTTCACTCAACCCTGTTAGAAAGTCCATATATTTTTTTCCCATAAAGGATACACACAATGGGCCAAATATCGAAAACCACAAAGATATAACTTTGCCACAAAATGGAGAGCTACTCCAAATTCCACGCCAGGAATCGTAATGCATTAATGAGAAAGGTAGTTCGCTGTTCTATTCTATCCCTGTAGAGCCTAAAAGTTTTTAGACATCCATTAACAGCTACACTGATCTTGTGCAAAAGCTTCTTCATCAGAGATCTCTTGCAAACTCAGCTTTTTCGGATTCAGTAAGCGTGTTCCAACTATACCCAATCAAACTATTGATGACATTCCCAGAAGGTGCCTTTCCTGATTCCTTCCATAAATCTTCCTTCAACATTGGTCTCGTCATACGGGCAAATGCATGGTATGCTTGTATTTTGCTGCCTCTCATTACCAGAGCTGATTGATTCCGAACCGGAATCGACCAGTCCTTGATAGACTCAAGCTGGATTGTTTCAGAAATAGGCTGCCTTAAAATTGAGTTATTCATGGATTGTTGCCTCAAGGCTTCGATGAATGATTTGTCTGGTTTGGCACTAACCTTCATCGATTGTGTTTTGTTTCCGTCTCTGGAGTCTGCACTTTCAAAATGAATCTGTACACTCAACCCAGGCGCAGGATTCGTCAGATAATCTGAGATGACACTTTTCATATCTCCTGTGTTATCCCTTCCAATTGCCGGATTGTTGAAAACAGGGTTTATTATTTCAACTTGATGATTGAAAGATCTCTTTTGATCCAGCAGAACTTTGCGTGTGGTTTCCTCTGAAATTTTGATGAACGCACTTGGATGCTTAAGCCCTGTTTTTGCTGTTTTCTTTGGTGTTGTGGCGAAGTACCTGATGAATGTAAACGGCGGTTTGAACATCGTAACTATGGAGTGCTCAGTTACTGGTAGGATGCTTTTAGAGCGTCACATACGTCTTCCTTCGCAGACATGCTGGGATCTTTGTTTTATATATTTCTGAGGGCCACCAAGCTCCAAGAAGAAAGAGGTTATTCTTAAAACACATTCCAAGCAGAAGTCAAACAAGCTCCAAACAACAAACCACCGCATCTCACTAAACCCATTGACACTAACTCCCTCAAAGACACCAATGCAATAGGGCACAAAACATCGGATGCAAATGAGCCGGGTTTCGGAAAATGCTCATTTGAAATTTCTCTTTCCGAACATCACAATGAAAAGGTCAAACGGGATTCATTATTAGTTGAATAGAACACCTGCTGCTAAAACAACTCAAACAATGTTCAGACGCTCGTTTGCCACGTCTGCTCAATTGCTGCAGAAGACAGGAGCTGCTTCAAGCACCACACATTTCGGGCAAAAGACCGTCCTCGCTGCAGAAAAGGAGAAACTAGTCGGTCAAGTGTTCAGTTCAGTTGCTTCTAAATATGACTTGATGAACGATGTGATGAGTTTAGGGATTCACAGACTTTGGAAGGATAGATTCATCCAGAAGTTGGATGCCGGTAAGAGACCGGGATCAACCAGACCTTTGGATTTCATTGATGTGGCCGGTGGGTCTGGTGACATTGCTTTCGGTCTATTGGACCACGCAAAGACTAAATTCAAAGACAAAGAGTCGACAATGACGATTGTGGATATCAATCCAGATATGCTTCGCGAGGGTGAGAAAAGGGTGCTGGATACCGTTTATAAGGATGACCCAAGGGTTTCATTCTTGGTGCAAAACGGTGAAACTTTGGATAAGATTGAGGATAACAGTAAGGACGTCTACACCGTTTCATTTGGGATCAGAAACTTTACAGACATCCAAGCTGGTTTGAACACTGCATACAGAGTGTTGAAGCCAGGTGGTGTTATTGGTGTCTTGGAGTTCTCCAAAGTGGATAACGTTGTGTTTGACACAGTGTATCAATCCTGGTCTAAATTCTTACCTGTCTTTGGCCAGGCTTTGGCAAACGATTACGATAGTTACAAGTACTTGGTCGAGTCCATCCAACAGTTTCCTTCCCAGGAAGAGTTCAAGGCAATGATCGAGAAGGCTGGATTTTATGTCCCAGAACCAGGTTATGAGAACCAAACTTTTGGTATTGCTGCCATCCACATCGGTATTAAGTTGTAGATAGATATATATATGTATATAAGGTCCGTTGAAAATAGATAACATGCTAATATGATTCTAACGTGTTATAAACACTGGTTTTGTAGAAGCTCTTTGTCTTTGTCTTTGTCTTTGGAAAGAGAATTTCAATCCCCGAAAACAAAACAATAAAAAACATAAACTCGAACTGATTCATTGTTACATTACATTACAGCATCATAAGTCAGCTTCCCTTCGCTTACAAATGTCCGACAAGTTCCACCAGTCCCTCACCACCATAGTCAACATACTGAAGACGTCGCCCATCTCCATCACAATCGAGAACATACAGCGATTGTCCAACATCTACAAATTCGAGACGTTTATCGAGACAGTCGATGACAACCTCCAAAGGCTGAGTATCGCAGGGAAGATCCTAGTCATTGACATCGACTATGCTGTTGATAAAGTTGTGAAGCAAGGGATCAACTCAATGACGTTCGTTAACATTAAGGATATCAAACTGATCCTTGCAAACAACTACAACAAGTTTGACTTCTATTCAAAAGGTGAAAACTTACTGATTTGGAGTCTGACTAAATTCGATAACTTGAACAAGTTCAACAGCGTGCTTGAGAAAGTAACGATATTTGATCAGTTCAGCGATGACAGCCTTGATCTGTTTGAGTACTATATGAATCTTTATGAGACTCTGAACAATGTGGATGTCTTTTCGGGAAAAGTAATTTTGAATTACGACTATGATTTCAACCTACTGATAGATGATTTTGTGCAGTTAAGCCTTGTAAATGATGACAGACTCTCGCTTGATTTGAAATTGAATGACATAGGGTTGAAAATGAGCTTTACGGAAAGCTCAGTTGTTATTCCAAAGAGTTACCCCATTGAGTTCAATTCATTGTTTGAGGAATCAACAAGCCCAATTGATGACTTGATCAAATTCAAGACGAATGACAACAATTCTGAGATATTTATGAATAACGAAAAGAACATCACGTTAAATATCCTCAAATTTTTTTCAAAAGATTTAATAGTGATAGATTGCTTGCTGCTCAATCAGGTATCAATCCCATTGATCGTGAAGATAATCAACTTTAACAAACTCATTACTCTCCTGAATAAACTAATAGAGAACAGTTTTGAAACGGTGAACAAATACGACAAGTTCAATTCAATAGATTTTAATCTTCAGCTGTTCAAAGAGTTTGAGAATGGTAATGATGCCACAAAGCAGGATAACTACCTGACGATTTCCATCACGGAGGAATACTTCAAGCTGAAGAGTAACCTGGAACAGTTTAACCGTTCTTTAGATTTCGAGGATCTGGAATTCAGTACAAAGATTCAAGAATTGTCTGCTGAGTTGGACACTGCTCTAAAATGAATGAGTACAAAAAGTTAAACAAACAATAGAAAAGAAAAAATTGATTTATGTAATGATTAGAATAGTAGTGGTTTTGAAGTCAGTCTAAAAGGCATACTTTGAGATCTCTCCCTCAACATAATCCCACAACTTTCTCGCGGTTCCATCAGTAAAACCTTCTTTAATATCTGGTCTAACTTCTCTAAATTGACCCCATGGTCCAATATATCGTCCATTATCCTTCGTAGAGATTTCTGGACTTAAAGCACCAAATAGCTCACTATAAGACCCATAAACTGCAGGATACAAGAATCGAGGCAGGATCTTCTGCAAAAAGGCAGGCTGTGATCTACCCAGTTCAGAAACAAGGTATCCAGGGTGAACAGACAGTGAGACCACGTCTGGATTGTCCTCACCGTAGATCTGTGCCTGGTAGATATTAGCAGCTTTGCTCTGGCCATAAGATTTCAAAGTTGATGAGATGGAGGCATCTTTGAACCCTAGGGAGAAGTCAATTCCACCTGGTCTAGGTGCCAATAAGTGAGCAGAAGAAGATAAGAATATGACTCTTGGAGTAAATCCAGTCTTTAAAGATTTGAGAATCAGTGGATTAATCAGTTTGAGCAACAATTGATGGCCGATCACATTAGTACCGAATTGCAACTCGTACCCTTGTTGCGAGACAGACCCGTTAGGTGGTTGCATGACACCTGCATTGAACACAACAATATCTAGTTGTTTAACTTTGGCAAAGATCTGATCAACGGCGGGTTTGATTGTGGTTAAATCGCTCAGATCTCCATAGACAGGTAAGATTCTTGCATCAACAACACTCTCCAAGTCAGGCCTTTCAGCAACAACAGCGCTTTTAATCTCACTCACAGCCCTTTCCGTCTTTTCAGGATTTCGATTAAATACAACAACAGTGGCATTTTGTAACAGTAATAATCTAGTGGTTTCCTTTCCAATCCCAGCAGAAGTGCCGGTAATCAGTGCAGTTCTGCCCGTGAGGTCAGGATAGTGCTCTGGTAGGAATGCGGGTTTCGCTGGTCTAAGGTCGCAAATCGCAGTCCAAAGATCTCTCATATTTATATATCTTATAGTCCCTATACCGGCTGAATATACAGATTAGCAATACAACAGAGAGAAAGACTCGCAAAACCACCTGCAAAGTGAGCAACATGGCGATGACATAGTCAAATAGTCATCGCAGCTGCAAAAGAAGGCAAAGCCGAATGCGGAACGGTTAGCAGCCCGGGTCCCATTTCCTAAGAACTTTGTTACGGGCACGACCGTACTTTCTCAGTACCAGCACGTTAACTAAGTACTTCACCATCGATTATGGCTACCTTCACAGCAGTGTAGTCTGCAAGCGATAGAATCCCAAGAAACAATGACCATTCCAAAACTAGCAACCACGACACAGTTCGAACCTGCCTTCAGCTCAGCCAAGCTTCTCGTAGTGTACTTTACAGCCACCTGGTGTGGTCCCTGTCAGCAGATTTCACCTATCATCGACCAACTACACTCCAATTATGCCAACGTTACCTTCTTGAAAGTCGACGTGGATGACCACAAGGAGATCGCCTTGAGATTCAGCATCACGTCCATCCCTACTTTTTTGTTTGTCAAGGGCGGACAGGAGATCGAAAGGGTCAGAGGCGCCGATGTGGCCAAAGTTGCCGAAGAGGTTCAGAAGTTGAGTAAATTGGATCCAACTGCTGAGAGGTTCGCTATTGAAGAAGGTTCCAGTGATGGTCCCGCTGTGGAGGTCAGCGAAGACGCGAAGAAGTATATTCCACAGGGGTTCAGTGTTTTGAACGACGGGATCTTCATCAAGGAAGTTGAGTTCATGAACGTGGAGGATGGCAATTCTGTGAGAGCTGTGTTGGGGAAAGAGGACGACATTGCTAAGGCACAAACCCCTCTCAATTCAGATATCGATTCGCAGATCCTTCTACATATCCCATTGATCAATATTTGCAAGATCTACTCGATCTTGATAAAGGCTAAAGAAGTCGATGGCTTCCAAAGACCAAATCTACTCAAGACTTGGATCAACAACAATAACATCATCTCATTCGATGATGCAATTTCATTGAACTCACTGAATGACAGTGAAGAAATAACTGAGTGGGATGAAAACGGATGGACTGAATACAAGTTGAAATTCGTTAGATTTCAAAAGGTTAAATCATTGGATATATTCCTTGATGGTGAAGACGAAGATTCACAGACCCTTATTGAAAAGATCTTGATCGTTGGCGTTGACGGAGAGAGTGCCAAACAGGGATCAATTCCAAAGGAATGAAAAGAATGAATGAATGAATCCAATCCTTAATTTAAGTATCTATATACATATCTCTACACAAAGTTCTACAATACACGGTACAGATTATATCAGATTAGTAATATCAGATTAACAAACACACATAATAAAAGATAGGTAAAAGCTTAGTTGATTGATTTGATTTCGAAACTTTTCTATTGGAAGATTTGAGCAACATTTTCTGGTAATTCATCAATTTGAGTAGAGTAGAACTTTTCAATTTCTCTCATAGCACCAACATCTCTGGCAGTGACGAAATTGATAGCAACACCTTTTCTACCAAAACGACCACCTCTACCAATTCTATGGATATAGTTTTCTTTGTTGGTTGGTAAATCGTAGTTGATAACTAAAGAAACTTGTTGGACATCAATACCTCTGGCCAATAAATCAGTAGAGATTAAGATTCTTGAAGAACCAGTTCTGAATTCTTTCATGATGGTGTCTCTTTCTTGTTGACCTAATTCAGAGTGAATGGCAGAAACAGCAAATTTGTTTTCAGTTAATCTTTCAGTTAAGAATTCAACCTTCTTTCTGGTGTTACAGAAGATAACAGCTTGTGTGATGGAGATGGAATCGTATAAATCGGTCAAACAGTCCAATTTGTATTGTTCTTCTTCAACGTTGACGAAGAATTGTTTGATACCTTCTAAAGTCAATTCATCCTTTTTGACCAAGATTCTAACTGGGTCTCTCATGAATCTTGAAGTGACTTCCAAGACATCTAATGGCATGGTAGCAGACAATAAGACAACTTGAGTAGTTTTTGGCAATAAAGTGAAAATGTTGTAAATTTGTTCCTTGAAACCAGATGATAACATTTCATCAGCTTCATCCAAGATGAACATTTTAATGTCTTCAGTTCTGAAGAAACCACGGTCAATCATATCGAAAACACGACCTGGAGTACCAACAATAACTTGGGCACCTGATCTGAAGGCATCGATATCATCTTTAACAGTGGTACCACCAATGGAAGCATGAACTGAAACATCCAAGTGTAAACCAATAGCCAACACAACTTTTTGGATTTGTAAGGCCAATTCTCTGGTTGGGGCCAAGATCAAAGCTTGTGGTTGTTTCAAAGTTTCATCAATTCTTTGTAAAGCAGAAATGGTGAAAGTGGCAGTTTTACCAGTACCTGATTGAGCTTGAGCTAAGACATCACGACCTTCAGTGATTGGTAAGATGGCACGTTGTTGAATAGCAGATGGTTCTTCGTAACCGTAACCGTAAATACCTATTAGAAAACATGTTAGCAAATTTATTCTTTATATAAAAAAAGGGAGGTACACTCCCCTTTTGCCATTCATTTTTTGAAATCACATACCTCTGACAATTTCTTTCTTCAAGTTCAAGTCATCGAACGAGTAGACGACATTGTCGTAGTTAGACTCGATTAAGTTGGAGTCAATTTCTTGGATTCCGTCAGCCATGTTGAACAGAATTCGTTTATTTCCTTTGAAGTTTTAACTGGAAGAGAAGAAAATTTGATTTGAAAAATTTTCATTGAAAAAAAAAAAAAAAAAAAAAAAAAAAAAAAAAAAAACACTTCCGGAGTGTGTCACGTGGTTTGATCTGCACGTGATAATGACCGGTGCTCCTAATACGTATACCGATTAGCCATCAGTTTCTAATTACTACTCTTTCACACAGTGAAGAGCCTAGTTCCGCTTATCTACATTGCGTAAAAGGTTCTCAGTGTTCTTTGCGCAACATAGCAAGTCATCTGATTATAAATTATTTAATATGGGGTATATAACACTTTCGCTCTCGGTATAGTTCAGGCCTCTGGTAAATGCACGTTATCTAAAGCGGCAACTAACTCATCGTCCTCCTTGTCTCCATCCATCAAATCCTGTTCAATGGTTTCGTCAACAATATCCCCGCTGTATCTATTCTCGATCTCTTTGAGTCTTTCGTATTTCTCTTTGTTAAACAAGTCGTCCTCGTCTTCCTCAGTCTGCTCAGCCAATTGGCGTGCACGTTCACGGGCTTTCAATTCTTCTTGTTGCTTGTCCTTGATCTTCTTCACCAGTGGAAGACTCTCCCAACTGCCATTCTTCTTGCCACTGCCTTCAAAGACTCTTTCTGGAACAACCTCACGATGCTCGACTTCCCAAGGAAACAAAGGTTCTGGTTTCCAGATTTCTTCAGGTGCTTGAAATGCTTCACTGTCCCATTTGTCAGAGTAGTCTTTGCTCAATGATCTTGGGAAGAATTCAGCCTCTGGTTTTCCTGATTTGGAAGGTTCTCCCAACTTAGGATCCCATTGACCGGAAGAATCAATGGTTTTGAAGTATTGATAAGATTCTGGATTCAACAACACGTTAACGTCTTCATTGTCTTCCAGTTTCTCCTTCGTCTCTTCTTCCACCTCTGGAATATAATAAATTGGATCAATTCCATGAATTGTCTTTTGTATATCGTCATCGGACCCAAAAAACTCATGATACTTATTCCACCACTCATTTCTTAACCCATCTTTATCACCAACATCAAACCATGGCTTATTGCTACCGATATAATGCACTAGCTTAACACTGTCTTCAAAATATTTGAAGGCTGGTTGATACTGGTACTGTCCGCTGGGTGTAACATTGTACAAAAAAGGCAACCTTTTCCAAGAATAGCCATCCCTACCATCCAAATGGAAAAATTCATTCAACAAACCCTGGTCAGCACCATCAAAAGAGGGGGATGCGCTGGTGTTTTGGATCTTTTCCAACAAGGCAAGGTATGTGTCGATGGAAGGCTTAATCAAAAACACACCAGAGTTGAAAATGTCCGGCCATCCGGAATCTGGGGAGGCAACAATATCCCGTTCAGTTAAATCAGTGAACTGTTGAAATAGTGAAGTGATAGACTTCAATGGTAGAGTATCTGAATCCAAGTACAAAACCTGGTCGAATTCAGTCAACTTGAAAAGATTGATCTTGGAGAAAGTAGGACACAGCTCAGGTCTTTCTAGCAATTTCAATTCTAGGGAGTCAAATCTAGCATGGATCAAGTCGATAGGGATCACTTCGTCAAATGCCTTACTTAACTGGTTTTTTTCAAAACTTGTCAAGTCACAAGCGAGCAGTACAACCAACTTCAAACCGTTAGCATCATCAAAAACATCCTTTTGTCTTAAGGTATGAGCTAAAACGAGTGCACCTGGGAGATAAGACGCTGAGAACAATAACGTAGCAACTGCACTGACCATTACAAATCTAATCCTTTTAATATATGAACAGCAACGCTAAACGATTCAAGCCAAATAGTTTATGCTCAAGCGTAAACTCTGAAAGGTAAACAAGATTAAAAACGTTCCTCCAGATGAAAGATGCAACCATATTTTCCCCAGGATGCTTTGTTTTACGCGAAAGTTACCGCATACAGAAAAACGTAAACAAAGGAGCCTAATAATATAACGCTGCTGACTAAGAAAGCTAAGCTGCAAGAACAAACAGTAAAATGATACATTAATATTTATTATGAAAAAACAAAAGCCCTTCTCCTGCAACTATATAGTAAATGGGTTGGTTTTCTTGTTTTCCTTAACGGGAGTAAGACCAGACGTTTTTCAATAAACCATCTCTTTGAGCTAATCTGTTTAAAGAATCGTCAGCTTCACCTCTGGCTCTAATGTAACCGGATAAAGCGTAGGTGGTGACATCGTTTGGAATGGCACGGCCTTCTTCGTCAACGTTGACAATGTTGATTTGGATAGAGGCGTGATCTTTAGCCTTGATGATTCTGTTGGTGGCAGAACATTTACGTGGAACGTATAATTCGACCTGTGTGATAGTTAGTATTTCGTCATTGGGTAGTTTCGTTAGGAGGGGATGGGGGATGGGGGATGAAGGCTGAGTTGGAGTATTGCTGTAGAGTTGAGTGGTTGGATGGCCATATGCGTAATATGTGCTCTTCGTGACTTTATCGACTTTGTTCAAAAATTTGATGGCTGACCACGAAATCGTGCACCTCGAATACACAGCGTTGCGTGTATGCTAAACAGTTAGGCATATGACCAGTCAACATTACTGAACATTACTGGACTTGGTTTCTTATTGATGTGGTCTGGTTTTGTATGATGCTTGTGATTCTTTGACTTGATACTTCTTTGATGAACTGTTTCACGACACGTACATAACTCTCTTCAAAACTTGTCTGATTATCTCTAACCCAGCACGGCCCTTGTATCTCCCTCGTGTCTCTCACTTACAAGTTGACCTTTATCGTTTTCCATTTTGACTTAGTTAATTTGATGTAAACTTATTCACCTTCCCAAAAGCAAAAGATTTAAATTTTCACTTTTTTTTCAACGAGATTGGAAAAAAAATTGTTTGATGGTTTCGCGGCCCTGACCAGGTTCGCGAATTAGGTAATAGCTTCTAACAAGATTATGTAATAAACTCACAACCCTCATTAATGGTCACGTGAAAATCTATAGGGCTTCATATAGAGAATGCGTCAGATTTATAACGTGTCACAATTTTACACTTTCAGTTCTCGACTTTGGAATAATAGCATCTGTTCATTTTTATAAGCTGTGCTATGGTACTCAGCAAATGCTATCCAGATGTGCAGATACAGCCATTCGTATGTAAGACCGGCTGTATGATGGTGTAATAGATCCGACGTTTGTTTTTGGTTCGTAGTCCACACAAAAGCAAGCAGTCACTTTTGTTTGAGTTACAGCTATCATTGATAAAAAGAAGGTTAGCAAGACATCTGATAAGTAATCCTGAGCTAACTGATAAGGTTAGATGGTATACTGCAGTACCCAAGTTCGTTCACCCTTCTGGTGATACGCTTTTCCTCCGTATCCCAACATCGTGCTCGCCCGACAATAGTATGAATCTAAATGATTCATACACACACACACAAGCGATAAATTAGAATACCAATTCCAGCTCGTGAATCCTCATCCTATCAGAAGGATATTCAGTTCTGTCCTGAAATCTTCCAAAATAGCACCCTTGAGTTTCCAGATGAGGGCAGTGACTTACCAATGACCTGTTCAAGCGCGTGCGACATCAATATCCAAATCCCGCTACTGATTGATCATATTTTGAAATCTTTCTTAGAGATTGATGCGGTCACATTTGTATTTCATGAACTGGAAGGGGCTACAAAAATACACCGAGCTTATAACGATTTGTTCAACGAAACCTCATCGAAATCGACAGCTAGCTCTGAGGTTTCTGAGCTTGAAGTCTGCTAATCTTTGATGATGGGCTTTCCTGGATGATGTCATTGAACTGCAACAATAGAAATCGCGAATAAATCCATTAACGAGATCTCTATTGAATCAGAGAAACCCATAATAAACATTGTTCTTCTGTTGGACATCTACATTAGTTTTGGCAATTACTATCTAATGAAGCAAAACTACTATAAAACAAGATCTATACTGTGCAATTTAGATATGGTAAGCGTAAGTAAAATTCTATGAATCAGATGCAAAAATTAAGCGTAAAAAAGTGTGTATCATACTCAAAATACAGATCTGGATAAAACGGCAACACTTTCCACATGATGAGTCTGAGGGAAAAAATCAAACCCTCTGATACTCTCAATAGTGTACAGTTTCCCATTCTCGGTATTCGAAATGAACTGTTCGAGATCCCTTGCCTGAGAATGAACGTTACAACTAACATACACCACCCTGGCCGGTTTGTAATCCGACAACTGATTCAAAAACACATCATCACATCCCTTTCTTGAAGGGTCAATTATCACTGATGTAAGATCATTAGGGGTAGTTATCTCATTGAAGATCTTCTCTGCTTTACCATCGATGAATTTCACGTTGGTGACGCCGTTACGCTCTGCGTTCAAGTTGGCAAACTTGATACTTTCTTTAGACACATCGACACCAACAACCCTGTCAACACCCTTGGACGCAGTGATACTGAATAGTCCCGAGCCACAGTATGCATCGACTAGATACAATGGGGAATCAACGGGTTTGTTTTGGATTTGAAGGTTTTCGCAGACGTAGTTTGTCACCTGCGGAAGTATTGAATTGTTATTCTGGAAGAACTCCCCCGCTGAGAATTGGAAAGTGAACCCATTGATGTATTCAGTGACAACCTGTCTTGGGTTCGTGACACATGACTTGACTAGCGTGTCATCACCGTTGTCAATTTGTACATAGCTGACGTTACCTTCCGCCATGTCCCTTGAGGCCTCCTCCTGGTTAACAACATCAACAGTAATATCATCCCCACCACTCTTTTGAAACACCCTCGTATGCTCCCTGAGCAAGACTGTCGCGCTCTTCTTATACTCACCCCAATTCTTCAAAAACCTCTCCCTCTCATTCTTCAACCCGACATTAACAATCCCTGTACCAATGACACATTCCTCAATATCCAAAGTGGACTGATCACCAGCATCAACACACCCTTTCCTCCAGTTGCTCTTCCCCTTGGCGCCAAACCCGAAACTTGGTCTAATCTCTTCACCAGTGACAGAATCCAACAACGGGATCTTCCCATTCCCACGACGTTTAGTCTTTATGTCAAAGTGAGGAGTCAGCTTTGTACGATATCCGTACTGTTTCGGAGACGCAACGGTCGTTCCTATCTCTGGGATGTGCCCGCTAGTTATCAGCTTAGATGCAAGGTATCTATATGCGTTGACAATCGTGTCACGTTTCCAATCGAGTTGAGTCCCGTATGGCAGCATTTGATATTGACAACCGGAGCATTTCCCAAAATATCCACACTTGATCAGTGATTCATCTCTGGTTTTCGAAGGAGTTGATATTTCCAACAGGTCAGATTCTGCATAGTTGGGATGTGTCTTGAAGATTTTGATGGTTACTATGTCACCGGGTATACCAAACGGTACAATGACAATTTGATTCTTTTGTTTCCTGGCGGCAATTGTAGGTAGCTCAGGGCCAGAGATTAGCGCTATACCTTCACCGTTAGAGCTGAGATACTTGACTTCGGCATTCTCGACAACTCTATGGTATGCGTCCCTGACACTCTCATCGTTGAGGACAAGGTGCATATCGTTCTTGATATCTTCCAAAACGAGAGAATTCTCTTTCAAAATATGCTGAATTTCAAACTGGAGCACACCAGAAGGCGATGTTGGATCGCTGGATTTATTCTTGTACTTGATGACCCTGTTCTTTGGCTTTTTCGGTTGATTTTGTTGTTGTGTGGTTGGATTGGCATTAAGTGGTTCTTTGTTGTCTGTTGCGGTGGAAACAGCTTGCTTTTTCAGCACTGGGCCCTCTTGCGTCGGAGAAGCCGGTGGAGACATGTCTCGTTTATCCACGATGATCTCAACCATGGTTCTGGAGTGTGCAAAAGTAGCGAGTTTGAAGTGAATCTGAAAAGAAAAGCTCATCGCATTGAAATTTTTTTTGTTTGTTTTCTTTTTTACGTAATTCCGAAATACTGTGATTTTAGTGGTTGAAATGGGCTCTGTATCTGTATCTGTATCTGTATCTGTATCTGTATCTGTATCTGTATCTGTATCTGTATCTGTATCTGTATCTGTATCTTATGTGCTATGTGCGTAATTGCTAAGCGAGAGACGCGTGTTAAATAGACAGCAATATCGCTCTCCTTTCCCGTTGAATGTTCTACAGCATTTTCCAGCGATTTTTTGTAATATTATGAGATCTATTATTCATTCATTCTCCAAGGGCTCCACTTTCCCACTAACCTTCTCCACATTCTTGAAAGTGGGCAACGCAGAGACAATTGTCTCACTAGCAGGCACATCCAGATCCACGTTAGTTATCTCTGGCTTCTCCCGGTTTTGGAATCCTGGATACGTGAAATCACGCTTCAGTGCCTTTTTCGACTCACCTGCCAACGAGGACATGAACCTATCAAACGATAGAGAGTACTCTGCACCTAGGACATTCTCCACGACACCGTAGTTCATCTCAACGTGCTCCTTGAGATCTGTGTATATCAGCTGCTTGTAGCTGATAGGTATGCTTGAGTTGAATATGAGCATTGATATCCAGCGGATGTCGTTAACTGATGGAGGAGTGTTATTCGCAGAGCTCAGCCTTCTCAGTTTGTAGAAGTTGTATGATTGCATCCAGAATGGGAGACAGGACCCCAGTTTTCCCTCGTTAGCGAATTTCACAATCAGCTGGTTTGCCTTGGATTGGTCGTGAAGGATCAGCCATTCGATTTTGATGAGTTCAGTGAGTAGCATCCCCACAAGCTTGTCGTTTAGTGCAGTGAGGAGTCTCTGGTCGTTGATTGGCAGAGAATCGTTGCTCTTGTTAGTGGAGAAGTATTGCTGGACGATTTTCTCCAGTCTTGGAGCAACGTTCGCTGTCCCCTGCGACCTTGTTAGATACTTCACATATTGTACCACTGGCTTCAGGGCTGTTTCGTTGTTGGATATCGTAGAGAGATAGATCTCTTCGATAGAGTCATCATCATGATCAGAATCCTGTGATTCTTTGAAGAGTGCCCAGTTCAACCTTATCTCGAAATTTGATAAGGGAAGAAACGAATTGCAAGCTCTTGAATAGACTGAGTTGATCAACGCAATGTCTCTTTCACCAGTGCCGAATAGCTGGAACGAAAGGTATTTGTACCAGAACTTCTCCTTGTTGGCCATTGGAATCAGAGCCTGTTCAAACGTCGAGATAACTTGTCTCTTGATCAGTTCTGATTTGTCGGTTGAATACTTGTTTAACTGGAACTCAACGTACTTGAGCCATACCTCTTCATCCTCCGGGTTCAGGATTTCCACGTTGTAATACCTCTGCTTGATAACGCTTTCGAATTGCCAGATTTCTGCGACATAACTCTGTGTCTGTTGGAATACTGCGTCAAACTTCTCTTTGAGCACATCCACCGTTGATCCCTCGACACCGGTGACCTTCTGGGCCGTCTCCAAAGGGAGAAGCCTCCACTCCTTGTCGAACGCAGTGTATATTCTATTGTACTCGTACAATGGCACATGAATGGCATTCCACAGCACTGAAACAACATTACCAGTCACAGTGTCAGTCTCAGTCTCAGTCTCAGCCAACCGTTCCCAGTCCACCCACTTATCCCATATTTCTGAGGCCATAAACACCCCACCAACAAGCGCACTGGCTCTCTGAAACTCCGCTCTCACAAACGGAGGATCCACCAACTTGCCATTAATCTTCAACGCATCATCATCCCCAGTAGCAGTAGCAGTAGTATTGGACGAATGACTCGCTAGGATCCCGAGGTAATCGACCCAGAGCTCTACACAGCGAGGGAACACATCCAGGGCACGTTTCAGGATGGCAAGACTCGCCTCGAGGCCATCCAATTGGTACGTCAGCGAGGTGTACTTCTTCCAGTATCCAAACAACAAGGGCCATTGCGCCAGCAGCTGGTCGAGTGTGGAGTACAGCTCTGCCTTGTCCTGAGGACTCTGCTGTTCCAGCTCTGTCACGAGCGCGGCCCAGAGCGGGAGTGAGCCCGGGGACTCCTTGATCTGCTCTCTGAGTGACATGGCTGGCACTGTTTTGTTACTATTAAGTGATGGCAGCAGTTAACGGTTCCACTGTGAAAAGAAAAAACATTTTCAAAACGTCACCAAACAACTAATAACAAGTAATAACGACAATAACAACACAAACCAGTCGATCAATGGTTGCAGTGACAGGATTCGCAGTGCTACTGACGCTGAAGGACGGGAGCGTTGTAGAAGGTACGGTTAAACGGTGTGCAGACCAGCAGCTGACGCTGGAGACCGGTGAAGGCCCATTCACGGTCCCTGGGACAGGCATAGCTGAGCTCAAGGTGGTGGACGTGCCCTCGCATCTCAAGAGGAAGAAGAAGAACAAAGAGGCTAATAACAAACGAGACAAGGAGACAATGAAGACGTCTGCTGCTGCTGTAAAGGATACCTCCAGGGATACAAGAAAGGATGTCTTTGGCAACGTTAACGGTAGGGATACTTTTGAAGATACAGCCACCAGGATCCACAGCTCTGGTGATTTCGACTTTGCACAGTCGACTGCTGATTTCAACAAGCATTCTGCCCTTAGGGAGTTCGTCGAGCAGGACACAGTGGACTCTGGAGACAGGCTTGTCGGCCACAACAAGACAAAGACCAAGTTCTCCCACACGGAGATGGTGCTGGGCGACGACAATGTCAATACAACGGCATCTGATGCCATCAAGTCAATGCTGCAAGTGAAGGTGAAGCCTGCTGCAGCTGCTGCCAATGCTGCTTCTGATGCTGTCACGACTACGGCTTCTGCTGACAATGGCCTCCCTGAAACTCTGGCCACGCCCTTGCAACTGCTCCAGGCAGAGACCACGACAGTGGACACATACGCACACCCACCAATCCTTCTCACTGAGAACGCAGCCATTGGCGTGTCAGGCATCGTGCTCAAGGTTCTTGGTGGCTCGTCCCGCTTCAACACGCACAATGCACCTCCTACGATCCTCGTGATTGTCGGCAACAACAAGACAGGTGCCAGAGGTGTTGCCACTGCAAGACACCTGTTGAACAAAGGTGCAAACGTGCTGCTGTTTATAGCCGTTGCAGGCGAGGGAGAGGAGGAAGACCAAGACGTACAACTGACTGAACAACTGGCATTGTACCGTGCCATCAAAGGTGTCGTGTATGGCTCCTTGCAAGAGTTGCAAACGGCAGTGGAGTTGACCTTGCCTGAACTCGTGGTCGATGCCTTGCAGGGTTACGACACCAATATCAGCGATCTTCTAGATCCTGAGCTGTCACAGGTGGTTGAGCTCATCAGGTGGGTCAATGGGCTCCACGTGAGTGCGCTGTCGCTGGATGTTCCCTCCGGGATCGATGCTGGGTCTGGTGAAGTTACTGCTCAGGTGATGGTGGAGAGCAAGTACGTGGTGAGTCTTGGGCTTGCGATGGTTGGACTCAGATATCTTGAGACGGACTGGAGACACTACGTTGTGGACTTGGGGATTCCAAAGCTTGTGTTTGCGAAGGGATCACTTCGCAAGTTCAGTATATGATGGATGGGAGATGAGCTGTGTGTGTGTATACTAGATATATGCTTAGATCAGGTGTGCTGATTGCTGTGTAAATTGAAGATCCTTAACAACTCGCCTTCTATTAAGTGTAAATAATTAACGAATGAAGGTGGGTATGGCGGCCCTTACAAACTCTCTAACACAAGATCAGAGCTACGCTCAGTATTCCAAGAATCACAGTGATCTTCTGTCAGATATGCTAGGAAATACGTATAAACATTTTACTGACCACTACTGGTAGTACTGCTACTAACTGTCTTGAACTTTTATTTGCTTTGGCTAATCTAAAAAAAAAATGCTAACTCGTTACCGTCATCTGTATGGAAAAGAGGGCATCCTACTTTTGTTGCCTATGAATATCTCAATTCGAAGAATAACCATAAAGGACCTCTTAAAGTTGTGATGATACTGCAAGAGCGAGACTACAATTCCGAAGTCTTCCAGACAGGTAGAGACCTATTTCCCCCTGAATTGTTTGATCGCAGCAGAGGGTGATATTTGTCATATTCAAAGAAGGCCTATATATGATACAAGATGTGAAGCCTAGAGAGCGAGAATTATATGGTTTAATAATTGCTAATAAGGTATCTATTTAATATATGATAATATACGTACTTGCAGAAGAGTTTGCTCTAAACTGCAATACAAGCAGTATTGACGCATGCGAGAGTATAGTAGTCCAAAGAATCATAGGAAAGTCACAATGATGATAAAGTGTCTATTAATTGCTTGAAGGTATACCGCTTAGTCAGCACACACTTCTCAAAAAACAGAACAAATTTTGGAACTCCAAAACAAACCCCCTCCAACTTCATTCCTACTTCACTTCACTTCACTCCCACTCCAATAGCAGAAACCATGGGCTTCTGTTTCTCCTGTCTCAGACCCGGCGCGTCCGCTTCAGAGCAACAGCCCCTTCTCGCGGAGAACGAGCGTGAGGCCATCTCATTGCTGCTCCAATACCTCGAGAACCGTTCAGAGGTGGACTTCTTCCATCATGGCCCGCTCAAGGCGCTGTCCACCCTCGTTTACTCAGACAACATTGACTTACAGCGGTCTGCTGCCCTCGCGTTTGCAGAGATCACAGAGAAGGACGTGAGACCCGTTGACCGTGAGGTGCTGGAACCGATCCTGATCCTTCTCAGAAGCACGGACGCTGAAGTCCAGCGCGCGGCATGCGCTGCCCTGGGAAACCTCGCTGTCAACAACGATAACAAGATCCTCATCGTGGAGATGGGCGGTTTGGAACCCCTGATCCGCCAGATGCTCAGCAATAACATTGAGGTGCAGTGTAACGCGGTTGGTTGTATCACTAATTTAGCCACTCAGGATGATAACAAGGCGAAGATTGCCCGTTCAGGTGCCTTGGTTCCCTTGACGAAATTGGCTAAATCTAAGGATTTAAGAGTGCAGAGAAACGCCACTGGTGCCCTATTGAACATGACGCACTCGAATGAAAACAGACAGGAGTTGGTGAATGCCGGTGCTGTCCCTGTCTTAGTTTCCCTATTAGGTTCCAACGATCCAGATGTGCAATATTACTGTACCACTGCCATTTCCAACATTGCAGTCGATGAGATCAACAGAAAGAAACTATCCAAGACTGAACCAAGACTCATTTCACAGCTTGTCCAACTCATGGATTCGAATTCTCCAAGGGTGCAATGTCAAGCAACTTTAGCATTGAGAAACTTGGCTTCAGATCCAGGTTATCAATTAGAAATCGTACGTGCCGGTGGGTTACCACATCTCGTGAAACTGCTGCAATCAACCCATCAACCACTTATCCTTGCCTCGGTCGCGTGCATAAGAAACATTTCTATCCATCCATTGAATGAAGGATTGATCATTGACGCTGGGTTTTTATCACCATTGGTTTCACTCTTGTCATTCCCTGACTCTGAAGAGATCCAATGCCATGCAGTATCCACGTTGAGAAACCTTGCTGCCTCAAGTGAACGCAATAGATTAGAATTATTAGAATCAAACGCTGTTTTGAAATGTAAAGAGTTGGTGTTGGATGCATCAATACCTGTCCAGTCAGAGATAAGTGCATGTTTTGCCATTCTTGCCCTTGCTGATGACTTGAAGCTTAAGTTGTTATCCTTAGGTTTACTAGATGTGCTTATCCCTTTGACCTACTCCACTAACGCTGAAGTTTGTGGGAACGCTGCCGCTGCCCTGGCTAATCTATGCTCTAGATTATCCAACTACAAAGAGTTGAAAAAATCCTGGCAAGTGCCACAGGGCGGTATAAATGGATTCATCAAGAGATTTCTACAAAGTGGGAACCTCACATTTGAACACATTGCCCTATGGAGTTTAGTACAATTATTAGAATCAAACGATATTGAAATTGTCGATCTGATTAAAAACGAACAGAAATCTCAAGATGGTGATGGTGGTGATGGTAGTGGTAGTGGTAGTGGTAGTGGTAGTGGTAGTGGTAGTGGTAGTGGGGGTGAAAATTTGAAAACTTTGGTTATAACATTAGCGGATTTGAACCATCCTAATGCAATAGGTAACTTACCACTAGGTAATAACGATGAAGATGGTGAAAACGGAAACGTTGGTGGTGGTGGTGGTGATCCAAGAGGTGAATTATACGGACTGACTCAACAGATATTACAGTTTTTGTGATGCATAATACCATACCATACCATACCATATCCCTTAATCAAAAGAGCACAGCTTCTGTTCCCCGCCCCCCCCCCCCCCTTCACTTCTCCATACGCCGACCTCTTAGAGTGGTTTCCTGTTTGTTTGTTTGTTCGTTTGTCTTTTTTTTTTTTATATATCAGCTATTGTATATTCTAATTATTTGTTAATGTTAGCCTTGTGCTGTGTTCTCAGGCTAACAATACAGTCCTACTACTCTGCTTCCCCTCAGCGACTTTCTTCTTGTTGTTACTCTCAGCCACCTGAGGCTGCTTACCTTGTTGTTGTTGTTCCTGTTCTTTGATCTCAGGCAATCCAACCACAGTAGGCATCTCAGGGACCTTCCCACCACCATTGTTGTTCACCTCCTTCTCTAACTCTGCCAATTCATCATCAATCTCATCGTTGTAATCCCTCCCAATGACACTCCCGCTCAACACGGCATCAACCTCCTCCTGGTACGCGATATTGTCCCTGACGTCATCCACCAGCTTCTCTATACTGTCCACATTAAGCTCATTGTTCAACTTCTTCAACAGTTCGTTCCCTTTACTCAACCCGCTCAAAAACTCCTTCTCGATAATCTTGAACTCAATCGTCCGTATCATGTTCTCCAGATTCATGATCTGGTCAGCGATGTTCTCGTTTAGTTTCTCCTGGTATTTCAGCCTCTTCAACAGCAACTTGGCACTCTGTTTGTCCCTTTGTGCAAGATACGTCTGGATCTGCGTTCTCTGTTGAGCTAGCTGATAGTGCAGTGTTCTCTGGTACTTGTTGAGCTTATCGCGCTGCAGCTTCACCTGGAGGATGGCCTTGTCCTGCTGTGTGATCTTGGAGGAGGTGGCACCCATTATTGTGATGCTTGTGAAGACCTCCTGGAATCAGTGTAAGTAAGAGAGGGTTTGATGTTGTAGTTGTTGTAAAGAGAGCGAAGCAAAGAGAGATAAAGCAGAGATAAATGCACGTTTCGGGAAGATGCCCCAATTGGGGAATACGAGAGGGTTAGAAATGGCAGATTCATTTCTTCTGAAAAGTTGTTTGTTCACTTCAACTTCAACTTCACCAGAACATGGTGCGAACATAACCTCCTGCCAGGAATGCACGAGCTTCCAGCAACTTCACTCTAATTCCTATTGACCGCATTGATTTTGACTTCAAATCTAAAGTTTTAAATGCATAGTCCGGTTGAATCTTTCCGCAGATTCCATTTTGATAACTATTTACAATTAACATTCAAGGTATTATACTTAGTGTTATGCGGGGATTGCGTATAAGTATAAGCACCTTTATGACCTCGCATTACTTCAGTGATCTATTCCACTCCCAATAGTTCTCATAGGATCAAAGTCTTCAAATTGTATCCTTTCTTTCTTAAAGATTTGGGTAATGTTTGTGTGATTTTCTTCGTTTAGAATTCATTTGATTTTGATCCAAGTTTGGAGGATGTACACCATGCAGCATTTGCCCAATATATCTTTCTTGATCAAGTTCTTCTTGATCATGGGGATTGGATAAATTTTATGCATGACTATATTTGATTCTGACTCTTTTCAGTGTAGATAGAGAATGGACAACCTACGGTTTAAAATTGGCTAGAAACCGGCCTTAATATAGGCACTAGTAGGAACAACATACATCTGAGATGATGTTAGAGGCTTCAAGAGCTAAGTCCCAACTTCCCTGAAGCCCCTGCCTGTCAAACGAAAAAAATGTGGCTTGTCATTTTGACACATACGCATAAAATCGAAAAGGCAGCATTGATTGACATTTCTCCAAAACTTGACTTGTTATGATACGAGACTTTTGAATGATTGTAAGGTGGGAATTCCGCAAGGGTATGGTCTAGATAATCAATAAGTGACTGTCCTTTCTTTTGCAAGTATCACAAGTGTTCAGAGAAAGCCATGATCAGCCACCCGACCCAATTGTGGCTATAATAAACTGATCATCTGAATTTCTGTGATCGGGCAATTAACCAAAATGGAGAATATTCATATCCCACATCACATCATCTGTTTTAATATTGGTGATCAATGCGTTTTCTAGGAAGTCTATATAAGCGTCTTTGAAGCCTCATTTCCTCACCGAAAATATTGGTCAAGTATTCGTCAAAAATGTCATCAATAAACACCACTGAGTCAATTACTGAAACCACGGCTAAGTTAAAACTAAGCTCCACAAAGAATGAGATCCCAATTGATAAAAGGGTTCCTTTAACCGAGGAGCAACAAGCTGAGATTGAGAAAAGATTGAAAGATGACAGATTCAAGCAAACTGCAATATATGGGAACCCTGTTGTAATTAACGAAAACGGGATCATTCAAGTTCCTGATGAACAGATCAAAACTTCCAAATATCCGGAATGGCTTCCAACATGGGATCCAGCTGAAAAATACGAACCATATACTGTTTTCGAAACTGAAGATAGAGGCATCTATGCACATCCAGACTTGAAGAATCTCTTCCCGGATGGAGTCAAATACGTGAAGAAGAACTTCAGTCCAAAATTCGGTACTGAAGTGAAAGGCATCCAGCTATCTACATTGACAGACGCGGGTAAGAATGACCTGGCTAAGTTTGTTGCAGAGAGAGGTGTTGTCATTTTTAGAAATCAAGATCTAGCCTCCAAAGGACCAGAATTCGCAGCTAAATTCGGTGAGTACTTCGGTCCTCAACATATCCATCCTACATCAGGTGCACCTGCTTCAACATCTCAGATCCATATTGTTTACAGACCGTTGAATGGTGCGCCACCATATGAATCGACGTTGAAGAAGAAGAACAAAGCACTAGGATTCCATTCTGATGTCTCTTATGAAAAGCAACCACCGGCAATCACATTCCTTGGATTGTTAGAAGGTCCAGAAATTGGTGGTGATACGGTTTTCGTCGACACAGTAGAGGCATACAACAGAATCTCACCTGAATTTCAACAAATTTTACAGAGATTGAAAGCTGTTCATCAAGGTGTTGAACAGGCTAAGAAATCTCTTGAAAGTTTAAGTATTGTTCGTCGTGAACCCGTGACTAATTCTCATCCAATTGTGAGAACCATTGCCTCGACTGGTGCGAAAGCACTTTACATCAATTCTGGATTCGTTAGTGAAATCGAAGGTTTGAAAGAGGAGGAATCAAAGGCTATATTGGGTTATTTATATGACTTATTACATACTTCTGTGGATTTGCACATTAGGGCAAATTATGAAGAAGGTACCGTTGCAGTATGGGATAATAGAAGAACTGAACATTCGCCAATCTTTGATTGGGATTCCGGTGAGAGACGTCATCTGTTCAGAATTACTCCAAGAGGAGAGGTCCCAACGTTATAATAAGACTTGGTATTCTATCGCCTATTCTGAAAATAAATATAACAGAATTATATCTTTTCAATTCCACATCAACTTCTACTTTATGCAACGCAGCTAAT
This sequence comes from Komagataea norvegica, assembly GCA_030567455.1. NCBI lineage: Eukaryota > Fungi > Ascomycota > Saccharomycetes > Phaffomycetales > Wickerhamomycetaceae > Komagataea > Komagataea norvegica. Next base: position 116,173 of record JAJLSD010000032.1, read on the forward strand.
TCGAAAAACCGGGTATCGATCTACAGTTTTAAACACACTCATCTATCCCAATGTGCCATTTTCACACCTACCGCATGCTTGGATTTTCTAGTCTAGCATAGTAGCGAAGATATGATAGTGCAGCCTGTATACTTTCACAAATGAGAGGATCGCCAGTAAGTATGAACCTCCAGCGTCCGAAACATGCTGACCCATGACCTATCAACTATGCCAGCTGGGTAAACTGAGAGTGGTAATACTCACGAGCTATATCACGTGACACAGCGGCCAATTTTTCGCGGTTAACAGCAGATTTTACAACTTACAAGGTTGGTTGTATAGTGTAGTGGTCATCACTTTCGGTTTTGATCCGGACAACCCCGGTTCGAATCCGGGTACGACCTGTTTTCTTTTTTTTTTTGCTCAAGGGCGAAATTACATAATCGCCGTTCACTTCGAAATGAAAACAAAACTCTGAGAAATATACGAAATACATTATAACATCAACGTTTTGTGCATTGTTACGTTCTCATTGCTGTGCTTTGGTCCACTAGCAGAGTTGTTTAATCAGCCCAATTGAACAGCACACTGGATATTTGCTATTGTATCTCCCTAATATTGACCCACAACAATGGCTCAGAACAACGTGAAGCAGGAACCTAACTCCAACAACAATATACGACCACCAACGACGGGCACTTCACAACAGCAAGGCGCCGGCACCGCACAGACACAGCCACAGCAGAATGCACAATCACAGGCACAATCACAGGCACAGGCTCAAGCACAGGCTCAAGCGCAAGCTGCACAGAAAAGGCAAGGAAATCAGCAGTTCTCACCTGCTGATCTGAATAGAATCGTGCTAGAGTACCTTAACAAGAAGGGATACCATCGAACCGAGGCGATATTAAGGGTTGAAAGTTCACATACTCCTACTGCGCCTGTCGGTGGTGCTGGCAGTAGCGGTAACAAGGCTATACCGAATGACGGCGGTACTTTCAATGGTGGCGCCAGGGAGAAGTTTGATGCGTTGGCTTATGAGCGTGGTTATTCGATGTTGAAGGCATGGGTTGAAAACTCATTGGAGGTTTATAGGTTTGAACTCTATCGTGTTCTTTATCCTATCTTTGTCCATTGCTTTCTGGATTTGATTTCTAAAAACTGTACCGTTGAAGCCAGGATTTTTTTCAACAAGTTCTCTAAAGATCATGAGATTTTACACGGTTCTGAGATTGCTAAGTTCAGTTCAATTGGGAACGTGGAGCATTTGGAAGAGAATGACTTGGCTAAATTGTACCGCGGAGAGAAATACGTGTTGTATATCACTAGAACGTGTTTGAACTTGTTGTTATATTTCCTTCATGAAAACGAGGCGTTGGGTGGTTCTATATTGATTAGTTTGATCAATGGATTTATTACTCCTGTTATTATCAACAACAATGACTTGAATAACGGTGAGGGTTCTTTAGACGATGGTATCAAGCAATTCTCCTCGACTGATGAAATTGATAAATTCAACAGTCAACCAATTAAGCTAGGTCCATTCCCTAAGGATGCGCAATTTGAGAAAGAATTGGAAGTTGAATTGGAAAGAAGAGATGCGAAAGATGGAATCAAACCAACGCTCGTCGAAGAGTACAAAAAGATCAACGCTCCTTCTCTCACCAATGAAGAATCTCCATTGAAGGAGACATTACCCTTACCACAACAATCATACCTTGACATTAAGAGAGAAATCTTGAAGATTAAAGAGTCAAGAGATTCGATTAAACTAGACTCTTTCCAAGTGGCGGCACCAAGCGTCTGCATGTATACATTCCATAACCATAACAATGAATTGACCACTTTAGAATTCAATCAAGATTCCAATTTAATTGCAGGCGGATTTCAGGACTCATACATCAAGATTTGGTCTTTGGATGGATCACCTGTGAACTCAATAATATCGAAAGACCCAAAGAATTTAAACGAACCATCCAGGAAACTAGTTGGTCATAATGGATCAGTCTATGGATTGTCATTCTCACCTGATAACAAGTACCTTTTATCATCTAGTGAAGATAAAACGGTGAGATTATGGTCAATGGACACGTATACTTCAATAGTGAGTTATAAAGGACACAACCATCCTGTGTGGGATGTGAAATTCTCTCCATTTGGTCATTATTTCGCCACTGCATCTCATGATCAAACGGCAAGACTCTGGAGTTGCGATCATATTTATCCACTGCGTATATTTGCAGGACATTTAAATGACGTTGACGTTGTTGAATTCCATCCTAATTCGACTTATGTGTTTACTGGATCCAGTGATAAGACTATTAGAATGTGGGATGTTGCCAAGGGTTCATCTGTGCGTATTTTCCAAGGTCATACCGGTGCCGTTAATGCAATGGCTGTTTCTCCAGATGGGAGATGGTTAGCTTCAGCAGGTGAGGATTCGATCATTAATATATTTGATATCGGAACAGGAAGAAGGTTAAAATCCATGAGAGGGCATGGCAGATGTTCGATATATTCGTTATCTTTCAACAATGAAGGCACAATGCTTGTATCTGGAGCATCGGATAACTCTGTTCGTGTATGGGATATTAAAAAGGGAACCGGTGAAGCTGGTCCACAACCGGATCCATTCCCTGTTAACACGTCTGATAATACAACATCTGTTGTGAATGGTGTTAATGGTCATGGGAAGTCAGGTACTGGGAAAGTGGATGAAGTTAAGAGAAGAAAAGAGATTATTCCAACTGCTGATCATATGGCTAGTTTCTTTACCAAGAGAACTAGCGTGTATAAAGTTCATTTCACTAGAGGCAACCTATGTTTGGCAGCTGGGGTGTTCAATGGTTGATTTTTGAATGTACACTTGTATTACACTTGTATTAATAATACTCTACGTAGGTGTTTATTTTTTCAAGAATAGTAAAATCATATCATTGGTTTAGCGATATCCCAAGGTCCTTGCATTTCATCTTTATACTTCTGCAGCATTAAGAAGTAAACTGGTGAACCAACAGCGACTCCTAGGTTCAGGATCGAATACCCACTGAACCAAAACCAGAAACTGTTGTCAAAATTAACATAGATCAACGCACAGTTCAGCAGATGTGACGCGAACATAGTGGCCAGGTATGCGATCATGGAACGAGATAATTTAACACCACCACTTGTTATTGCACCAGTGCGTATTTGATCCACTAATAGAGGAAACACAGAAGCGATCTGGAAACTGAACAATATAAAGCAAAACACCTCGAGGTTTGTCCTTAGTCTCGATGCTAGCAGTACGACGTTGAATATCAGTAGATTTATCCCCAAAAAGCTCTTGTTCCTCTTAGTTAGCCCTAAATGATCCTCCTCGTGAGTATTGTCAAACTTGTAGTCGTTCAACGTGACATTCAAACACGTTAGCCAAAAGGACAAGGACCAGATCGAATCCGACGAGGTTGATTCCGACAGGGATTTCAACACGGGAGAAAGTGTAAGGATCCCTAGCGTGATCAAGACGGATGATTTCACGATATGGTACACGTCCCAATTGACATCTGGAGTAGTTAGTCGCAGCACGATGTACACTGCGACGGATGCCAAAGATGATATCGAGAGCGGGGCCTCAACGAGGCACCGACCATTCAGCATGCAGAGGAAGACGAGGCCAATTAGGGCCAGCATTGCTAGGTGACAGGAGATGAGTGAGAAGTCAAAGGCCAGCTTCCAGAATGAATGACGCTGGACGGTGGAGTTGCGTTTCAGCTGAGACAGGAAAGAGGAGTCTGTGTGGTTATCTGGGTATGGTTGTTGGATGTACAGCAGCTTCCTCCATGGCTGGCGGACAGTGGAGCGTCTGCGCATGCTGTAGTGTTGTGAAGTACTGTTTCAATGTGCTGTTTAAGTAAGTGATCTGTGTGCAGATGTTATGTGTGCAGTGCCCGTACCGAAAATGTATGATACACGACGAAGACAATGAATCATACACTGGTAGAATACATTACAACAACTAGCAGCAGCAGCAGCAGCAGTACCTGGTGTAATACAGCAGTGATATGGACAGGTCTCGCGCATCCATGGGCAGCATCAGCGTCAGCCCAACGACTACAAGCGCTGCAGGACAAGTGCCGAATTCAGCAGAGAGCCCGCTCGAGGCGAAGGTAGTCGTGCCGGTCGACCAACAGGACAAGCTGTGGACGCAGATCGACGTGCTCGACGACGTGCGACAGCTGAGTGCACAGCGCAAGGAGGACTTCAGCGGCCAGAAGGCGCAGTGGGAGCAGCTACGCAAACGCCAGGTGAAGCTGGTGGAGATGATGCGGCAGACACGCGAAACGGGCGGCGAGACGGGCGAGACGCAGGACGTGTTTCAGGAGATGAAGGACGTGTTTGTCGGGGTGGAGGAGGAGCTGGCGAGTGTCCGGGAGCTGATGCGCAGGAAGTAGAGCAGTGAGCAGAAGGACATCAGCATTATCATCATCATCATCATCATGCTGATAATGGTGGTGTTCTCACGTGACCACCTCCCAGCGCCCACGTGACCAGCAGCATCACGGAACGCTCTCTTGCGGCCGCGTGCGCCAAAAGAAGAAGTGGTGTGTCTCTTGCCTTCTTCTTCTTCCTCTTCCTTCCTTCCTTCCCTTTACTCCCTCCCAACGACTGCCAGTACACAATGCCTCTCACACAACTCGCCACCTACAAGCAGCTGCAAGCACTGCACAAGCAATTCGCCCAGGACTACAACATCCTCAGCGAGTTCTCCAAGGATCCATCCCGTTTCGACACCTATTCGAAAGAGTTCACCACCAGCGATGGCGAGTCCCTCTTCTTCGACTTCTCCAAGAACTTGTTCACTCCAGAGATCTGGAACTCGCTCCTCGCATTGGCCAAAGAGGCCAAGGTTGAAGAGCTCAGAGATGCCATGTTTGCCGGGGATCATATCAACTTCACTGAGGATCGTGCCGTTTACCATGTTGCCTTGAGAAACATTGCCAGAAAGGCCCTGTCTGTCGACGGCGTCAATGTCGAACCAGGTGTCACCTCCGTCTTGCAGCATATCAAGGAGTTCTCCACTCAAGTGCGTTCCGGAGAATGGACCGGTTACACTGGTAAGAAGATTACCGATATTGTCAACATTGGTATTGGTGGTTCCGATTTAGGTCCAGTCATGGTCACTGAGGCATTGAAACATTATGCTCCTGATGATCTAAGAGTCCATTTCGTTTCCAATATCGATGGTACCCATATCGCTGAGACTTTGAAACCATTGAGTCAAGAAACTACCTTGTTTTTGATTGCTTCAAAAACCTTCACCACCGCTGAGACAATTACCAATGCCAACTCTGGCAAGAAGTGGTTCTTAGAGTCTGGTGCCGGAGAAGACGCCATTGCTAAGCATTTTGTCGCCTTGTCCACTAATGCTGAAGAAGTTGCTAAATTCGGTATTGACACCAAGAACATGTTTGGCTTTGAAAACTGGGTTGGTGGTAGATACTCTGTTTGGTCAGCCATTGGTACTTCTATCGCATTATACATTGGGTATGAAAGATTTGAAGAATTCTTGAAAGGTGCTGAATCAATGGATCAGCATTTCCTAGCTGCCCCAATTGAGGAAAACATTCCAATCATTGGTGGGTTGTTATCCGTCTGGTACAACAACTTCTTTGATGCACAAACACATCTAGTGGTGCCATTCGATCAATACTTGCATCGTTTCCCTGCCTATTTGCAACAATTATCAATGGAATCCAATGGTAAATCAGTCACAAGAGAATCAACTTTCACCGACTATCAAACAGGTACCATCTTATTTGGAGAACCTGCCACTAACGCACAACATTCCTTCTTCCAATTAGTCCACCAAGGTACCAAGGTCATCCCTGCCGATTTCCTCATTGCTGCTCAATCACATAACCCAATCGAGGCAAACTTACACCAACGTATGCTCGCCTCGAATTACTTTGCCCAATCAGAGGCGTTGTTGAAAGGTAAATCATCCGATGTCGTTAAGGCTGAAGGAGCTAGTGATTCATTGACCCCACATAAGGTGTTTAGCGGAAATCGTCCAACCACTTCCATCCTAGTTAAAAAATTCACTCCAGGTACACTAGGTGCCCTGATTGTCTATTACGAACATTTGACATTCACTGAAGGTGCCATTTGGGATATCAACTCGTTTGACCAATGGGGTGTTGAATTGGGTAAAGTGTTGGCTAAAGTCATTGGCAAAGAACTTGAAGGTGATGAAAAAATTACTGCTCATGATGCCAGTACCAATGGGTTGATCAACAAGTTCAAGGAATGGGCTTGATTCAAATTGGTTTGACTTATTGATATGTTGGTTTATTGATTTATTGATTAAATTTAGCTGATTTAGTACTTAACAGAGAGTGTAGTCAGTCGTCTGGTAATAGATATAACTATAGTAATAGCGTAAAAGCTGATAAATAAGTGCAAAATAGTTAGCGAAACTACTACTGTTTTGAATGAAATGAACGACCAGTCAGATGACGATAATGGACATGTGAAAGCATCAGATTAATATCAATCACGGCGTCGAAATACGATACTTTTTGATACCTTTGAAACGAAAATTATTACTACTACAGTTATGCTGCAACCATACGCTTATCAATCATTAAATCAATTAACACGATCAATCTTCTGATCGGGACAATATCTTCTCAACCTCATCTTGAAGCTCCAAACTTTCCTTTCTTACCCATTCTTGGTCCCGTCTCTGAGCATCAGAAAGAATATTACACATACCATAATCAAAAACAAAGTTGATCCTGCCACCGTTAAATACCATATCTCTCTTACAAAGAAAAGCGCGATCCACGACTCCTACTTTTTCAATCATATTTGATATTTGTAACTTCGCATCAACAATAACATCTCTACTCATTGGGATAATATCCCTTAGGTTCTCATCTTCCTGGATGTAATTGCAGATAAAATATCTTCCATAGGCACCCGGTTTTTCTGTCACCCCATATTTTAAATCGAATTTATCACCACTTAAATAGACACGAGGCGCCATTATACGGTCCCTTTCCTCCGCCTGTCGATCGTTGAATTCTGCAATCTTCTCCAGACATTGTATTTCTCGCTCGTGCCTCTCGTAACAGGAACTTAGAAACGAATCAAACTTCTTGTACTTATACTGCAAGTTCTCCGATTCATCAAAGACGAAGTGAAGCATCCATTCATTGTATATCTTGATAATGAGTTTGGAACTCTTCATGTAATCCTCAACTTTCCCATGTGTCTCATCAAGAAACTTCTTGAAATTTACATGTGGACCACTACCACAGCCCGTGTCAACCATATATTTAGATATCGAGTCTCTTTCAATCACCAGGATCGATGCCCTATAGTACTCCATAGTATCAAAACCTTGATCTGAAATAAACTCGAGACCCATTGAAGCCAATGTTTGGCGAAGAGCAGAAATTCCCCCCTCAACAAAAAGAGTAGGACTGTAGTAAAGCGGTGAATCTCCTTTGAACCACACATGCAGCGACAGACTGAATTTTTGGGGAACTTCTTCTGATCGATTTCGAGAAGCTGGTGTATCTTGAGATGTAGAGCTTTTGGACCCACGACGAGCTTTTTTAACTGGAGTCAGTCTCGTTCTACGACTCTTGCCACCTTTTCTCTTTGCTGACTTCTTCGGTGCTTGCTGTCCTTCGCCCCTTGCCATTTTCAGCTTCTGCTGTTGATTTTCCTGGTACCCTTCAAAGTGCCTCCAAAATTCTAGACGGTATCTGTTGATGTTAGTATATTTCAGATTGTGTCACATTTTGTGTCATTAGCAATCATGATAACTAATCATTTAACATATGATTACTAAGGCATCACGTTACTTTGTTACCACTAGTGCAGGAAGATCCATATCAAGACTAAAGGGAACACCAATGTCCCCTTACATGTATCCATCAATATGATTCTTCATGATGATATTAGACTTAGTTTTTCAACAAACTGCTGATCGAGTTCGAGAAGATGGTGGTGTATCTTGAGATGTAGAACTTGGCTGTTCCTCGGGACCTCCATCCTCCTCATCCTTTTCAGCTCCTGCTGTTGATTTTCCTGCTACTCTCAAAAGTGCAAGCTGAAGAGCATCCAAAACTCTAGACGTATCATGGATGAAGTTTGCACTTTTCCATTTTTGCAACCTGGGTGCAAGCATACATATCGCCCTGATTTGAAATGTCATGACTGGAGGTGGTTTCATCTCATCATCAATACGGTGAAGTTTCACCGATACAGGAAGCATCTTTTCCTCCACCTCAGCTGGTGCATCTTCCACTGTGTGATTTGAGTCATCTTTCAATTTCAATGTTTGTCTCTTCTGGTCTTCCAACGTAATTCGGTATTCAGCATCAGTTTTCTCAATTGAAAGTTTCTCTAAATCAATGCTGATTTCCAATATCTGGGCACTGTTCTCTGAAATAAAGACAAGAAACCCCTCACTACCTGTCTGACTTGCAATAATGGACTGAATAAGTTGTTGGATACAGGAATAAGTATTTTCTGCAGTTATTTCCTCGTTAGTAATGTAGGGAAAGTTTTGCAGAGACTCAAGGCCTATTGCCTGTTTAATCTCGACAGGGAAAAAGATTACTTCATGTGAAGAGAAAATACCCCAAGCAAGACCATCTGCTTTCCAATTTGTAGTGAATCCTATCCCCGAAAGATCAGCAAATGTATCGGTTGCACAGACACCGTCAGAGATGTAGTGCACCACGTCGAGTGTTTCTCCTGATGTCTCAGCAGTGTTGTCATCTAGCCTAAGTTCAATCACACTTTCTGATAAAAGCAAAGATGCAACACGAGTGATACAAAACCGAAACAAACACATTGAGTCTTGTACAAGTACTTGCCCCCTTCCAGAAGACGCATCTGGTCCCCGATGATAAGTATTGAAAAGAGGAAGAGCTTGCAGAAAAGTCGTGGATAAACTTGAAGTTAGGTTGGCCAAATATTGTAGCTTATCAGAATTCGCTTCAACCCTTTGAAGGTAGCTCTCATAAATTTTAGAGAACTCAACAAGATCTTCCATTTCTCTTCCCTCCTGGGGGGAGAAAACGGGGAATGCGTCATAGTAGTCTCTCGTGTATGTTGTGGGCTTTGTCCCTTTTGACTGCCTTTCTTTGAACTCCAGTTGTGGAAACTTGAGCAGCAAAATAAGGAGCGGTCCAACATTGAACGCTTCGATCAATAATTCCCTGTTACCAGCAAGATCATTTTTGTTCAAAAATTCATTTAACGTTGAGAATGAAGACTGATCCAATGTCTTTAGGACGTCTGTGAGTGATTCAAAGACATTACGCAGTGCTCTAGCGGAGTAAACATTTGTACTTACCGCTGAATATGCAGTCAGAAACCCACTATCATCAAATTGACAGCTGAGGTACGCATTTTTGACAATAGTAAGCTGTGGGATGTCGAAAGACAACTCGTTGATCGCCGATTTAAGACGTCGTAGATTTGGATCAGCACTCATTAAGATTAGCCTGCTCAAAACACTGACAGTAGTTTGACAAAATTAAGA
>JAJLSD010000033.1:0-125360 GCA_030567455.1 Komagataea norvegica
ATATCCACATTCTGCTGTCCATCGATGTCCTTTCTCTTTCTCTTTCTTTTTTGTTGATATTGTGGTACAATGGCAGTAACTGTACGCTCACCATTCATGAAACCAACCAATCAAAAACCATACCGTCGCCAATATAATAAGGCAGTTACCTTAGTCTGAATTTTCAAACTATATGTGAATACAATGATGCCTTCAAGGCGATCAGAAGGGTGGTAATCTTAACGTAGTGGCGCTGTTGGTGATTCCTGGGTTCTGTGCCCTGAGTTGAAAATGAATTAGCGAAAACAGAAAAAAGCTTCCGAAAACAAAACATCAAAATTTACAAAACAATTTCAAGTACGTCTATACTGCAGTTTAAGACGAGAATGTTCGGTGCTAGCAATACAGGAGGAGGCCTCTTTGGCGCTAAACCTGCGGCCACGACCACCCCCAACACTTCCGGTGGTCTGTTCGGCAATACCACGGGAAATACCACCACTTCAACAGGTTTATTTGGTAGTAGTCAACCACAACAACCACAACAACAACAACCATTATCTCAATTACAGCAGCAGCAAAATCAACAACAACAACAGCAAAATCAACAACAGCAACAACAACAACAGCAACCTCAACAAAGTGCAACACCGTCATTTGCCTGGAGTACCCAATCCCAACCACAACAGCCATCATTTCAACAACCATTATCATTTTCTTCATCCTCTCAGAGCAATAATCAAGCCACTTCAAATGCATCGAACAATGATAACTATTCTGCCAATATCCAAGAACAGCTAACCAAAATCAAGAATTCATGGGATCCTACCTCTCAACAAACGGTGTTGAGAACCTACTTTTATAACAAGGTTCCTGCGAATCAATCTGCATTATATACAAAACCAGCAAATGAAGGAGAAGAATGGGATAAAGCATATGAATTGAAACCAAGTGCTGATTCGGTGCCTGTTAAAGCTGTCGGATTCCAAGATTTACAGAAAAGATCGCAAACACAGGTGAATCACGTTGCGCAGTCCAGAGTGTTGTTACAACAGATTAATGAAAAGTATAAGAATTTAAGTGACAAACATAACTTGGATACATCATCTAGAATCATATCCATCAAGTCAAGGAACGAAACCATATCTAAGCGAATCTTAAAATTGGTTTCGATATTGGCGATTTTGAAATCTAAAGGATACCAATTATCACCAAGTGAGGAGAAGTTGATCCAAACCTTGAAAGAACTGTTGAATAGATCGAATGATCCCTCCGGATTAGGCAAGAGCAATGAACTATGGGCAAGACTATCGATTTTGAAAGAGAAGGCTATATCATGGAATGACCAATTGGATAATTCACTAGGGCTAAGTAATGTTAAGAATGAAAACAGTGAGAATTCAGAAGAATTGGAACAGAATGAAATCAAGAGGGATCAAATATTGAAAATATCTAAGATTTTACAACAACAGCAAAACGGTATCAAGTACCTTGATGAATTATTGAAAGAGGATGACGAGATCCTACAAAAGATCTTGAACTAAAAAAAGCAAACAACCTAGCCCTTTTCTAAATAATAAATAGAACAGAAGAACAAAGAGAGCAAGAAGAAGCTTCTCCTGCTTCTCCTTTGTCTTCCATCATGATAACTTTTGAACTGTAATAACCATGGGAATAGCGTAACTTTTATCAATCCTCACATCGTTCCCAGTGACCCCTGAGCCCTGAGCATCAGTTATCCTAAAGAAGGGATCACTCACGGTAGCATGGCTGACACTCATGGGGGGCACTTTCACCGTCTTATCGTTCGTAAACACAGGTTCAATCTCGTTAACTTCCCCATCCACTAACTTTTGATAGTCCCTCAGCAATGCGATCCCGACTATCCCTTCCAATTCCTGCCTCAGGGACTCTCCCTGCCATTTGGGATCCACACCAGTGGGTGCATCAAGCATGAACACACCCATTGACCGACTCGAGTGATGCGAGTATCCTGCCTTTGTGAAGTAGTCTGTCCAATGCACGAGATGGCCCTGGGTTTGGAACTGCTGGTATATGTATCGTAGATTCGCCATCGAGTTTACGGTGTATGGGAATCGCACGTGCACGGCCAGACAGCTAGCCACTGCCTTTGTGGCCATGTCTTGTTCTTCTGTTGAATAAGAATAGCGTGTGCGTGTGCGTGTGTCTCTCCTGTATTGTGCACTGGGTATAAATCCTCGGGGAACTTTTCAGCTCTCTTAACTATGGGGAAACCACATCAAAGCATGAAGGATCCACTGCGATGCGCCTACATGTTACTGCCTGTACTCGCTGTGGTGGCGGCTCTTGTATTGCAGCAAGGGTATTGGTTGTGGCCAGACAGGGATGCTGTGTCGAGAGAGATCATCACCGTGCCTCGCTCATCGCTGTCTTCTACGCGTTTTCTTGATCGATTCCTGGATCTTGAAGGATATGATCCTCGCAGGTCTGGTGTATCTTTGCTGCGGTACGTTGAAGGAGTGTGTGGTGGAGTGGATGCTGACTGCAAAGTTCCCGTAGACTGGCCTGAGCTAGTGAATGTGCATAATAAGACAACGGAAGGGCAGGAAGTTTTGAATGGGACGATTATTGAAAGGTTGATAGTTATTAATGGACCACAGATGTATCGGTATGAGGTTAAGTTTGGTGAGAGATTGCCTTTGGCTGATGAGATCGATTCAATTAGTGGGAGTGTTGTTGAGTTTTTCGATAAGAGAGTTGATGAGTATGCTGAGCAGATGGAGAAGGAGGAGGAGTTCGATGAGATTCAGTTGACAGCTGCTGATTTCCAAACGTTAGATTCTTTAGACAGGATCGAATCACTGAAAGATCACAAACAACGTGAGTTGTTGCTAGACATCTATAGAGAGCATAGCATTCCAGAGACCCGATATTTCAAAGAAGGTTCACTTCTACACAACAAGACGTTACATATCTCTGGATTATCCCATTACGATCTCAGATTTTATCATACCAAGCTGAGCCCTATCAGTAGAGTTGCCATCCTTCACAGAATCGCTAGATCCTGGTTAAATTTCACAAGACAGTTGAAATGGAAGACGTGGATTGCACATGGTTCGTTGTTAGGCTACTATTTCAACGGGTTGATTCTTCCATGGGATGACGATCTTGACGTACAGATATCAATGAGCAGCTTCTGGGAGTTGCTGGAACATAACGGGACATTGGTTGTTGACTACCAAGACGACCTGAACATTGGTAAATATCTCATTGATATAAATCCATGGTTCTTACAGAGAGATGCATATAATCCAGAGAACAAGATTGATGCTAGATATATTGATCTAGAGAGCGGGTTGTACATTGACATAACAGTATTGACAGTGAATGAGAATATTCAAAACTTGAACGATTTGAATCAAGTTGAGTTAAATGATGCGAAGAAACTGGAGATAAGCAAGGTTTTTGAACCATATTATGAACAGATACTCACAGAGACAGAAATCCTTGAGGAGCGGGTTGCTAATTCAATGAATGAAAGTTTGAAACAGCAGGATGAGTTGATATCTTGTAAAGACTATCATTTCTACAAGATTAGTGAATTGACACCTTTAATACCCAGTATATTTGAAGGTGAGATAGGGCTTGTGCCGAATAATATCAAAGATCTAATCGTTAGAGAATATGGAAGAAGGAGTTTATACCTGCTAGACTTCCGTGGATTCAATTTCAACAGGTTGAAGAACTTATGGATCAGTGACACGATGGACTATGAATTCAACACTGAAATGGATCAGTTCCTAGAGTTGCATTACCAACTGAAGCAAACTGCCATCAACAGACATGTCTTCCACAAAGATAAGCTATTGATATACCCACCATTTAGATCAGAGCCATGGATACGTGACGTAATAACGTCTGAGATTAAAGATTCATCATAAATATAGAAGATTCAAAAGGATATATACACTGATTCACATTATGTAACACGACGATACCGACACCTCCCTTGGGCAAGGCTTTTTTTTTTCTAGATCATTACACATGAGCACTCACTCAACTTTCTTATTATTTGAATTGCCTTTGAACGAAATGGAAGGCGATTGGAGCAACCCACAAGGCACCGGCAATGTATAGGGCCATTTTCAAGGAGTTTTTGGTGACTTCTTGGTGTGCTTTCTTTTCACTTTCGGATAATGGTTGACCACCGTACATTGTATATGGATAGTTGTAGTTATAGACTGATTACTTGTCAAATCAAAGCAAATCAAATCAACTGATTGATCAAACAGAAAAAAAAAGGAAAATCTACGTGGAGTTCCGAGGGTGTTTGTGTCGGCGGCAGAAGTCGGATTTCCACCATCCGAACAACCTTTCAACTTTTCAAAAGGGGTGGACCTTATGTCGGGTTTCTAGGCGGAGATCCCTGCTTAAGCTAGGCGGAGTCCTAGGCGGGAACTAAGCCGAAACCATCGAAAAAATTCGAAAAAGCCGAATTCTTGACAATCCCTGGATACGCCCAAATTCGCCACGGGGTTTCTCCGCCTACAGTATTTTCCTAGGCGGACAACCCCCCCAGTGAAGCGTCTACTCCAGGGTTACCCTATCTTGCCGCCAGAGCCCAATTTTGTCGATCGAGAGCTTTTAGTTAGTTTTAAAGGCACTTTAGTTAACTTACTTGTGTGATTAGAGCCAGAGCGAGAGAGAGCTATTAGTTGTGATGAGTCAAGAACCAAGTGACCATGTGGAGTCACCTGTGATTTCCCCAGTTGGCTCGCCAGTGGAGCAGAAGGAGACGTACGAGGCGACCAATGAGTTTGAAGTGAATGGAGATGACGATAATGATAATAACAAAGATGATGATGATGAGGATGATGAAGATGATCAAGATTTCCACGATGATGTCGGCGGCGTGTTGGACGAGAATGATTTGAACAAGATCAAGGTGCGTAAGCGGGCCGTAAACCCAGATGACTTGAGTGAACCAACTGTGTATGAGAAACAAAGGGCCAACACACAGGAACCTCAAGACGCGGAGCCTGCGGTTCATTATTCCAATGAGACCACTAATGAATCACATAAAAGACGTCAGGATTTGGAGGCTAGAATGGAACGTGCCTTGAAGAAACCAAAGATGAGAAAGAGAAAAGATGAGCATGATTTAACCAATGACGAGGATGAAGTTATTCAAATCTTAAAACAGGAGATGGACATTGCGGCAAAGAAAGATTCTGAAGTGATTTCCAAAAAGGACGAGACAGGGATTTCCGATGCCAACAGTATTGCGATAAATAAGATTCAACTGCTACCTAGAGTTGACGAGATCCTCTCGAAGGTTAACCTTGCTGAAGTTATATTGGACAACAATCTGTTAGCTGAGGTGAGACAGTGGTTGGAACCGTTACCTGATGCGTCATTACCATCGTATGATATCCAAAAGGTGTTATTTAGTGCACTGTTGAAATTACCAATCAATACTAATCATTTAAGAGAATCAGGAATCGGTAAAATTTTGCTGTTCTATCAAAAATCTAAGAGAGTTGAGCCAAAGATCAAAAGAATTGCAGATAAGTTGATATCTGACTGGACGAGACCTATCATTGGTGCTTCTGATAATTACAGAGATAAACAGATCCATTCTGTTGATTTTGATTCTTTGAAATTTGCAAGTAACAGACAGAGATCAATAACGTCGTCTGGAAAGAAGGTTAAACTACCTGCTGCGGTTTTGGAGAAATCCATCTATGAGCAACAGGCAGAGAGAAGAAACAGAGCTGCAGCTCCAGTGCAAACGGTGACTGATTATAAATTTGCACCGAAATCCAAGATTGACAAGACTCAATCGTCGTTGTTGAATGCCGGTGTTGGTACTTCTTTGAACAGAGATGATCAATTCAAGAGAATCAACCAGAAGTTAAGTGGTAGAAGAACTACTACTAAGAAAGGTGGTGTTAGTATTGAGGGAAGAAGCAAGGGATTCTAAGATCCCCCAAAGACCAAAAAAATAATTGTATATTACTTTTTTCAATGGAAATATACTTGTGTGTATGGACGAATTATTGATTATAATATACTGATCCTGTAGAAATTAACATAACACTAACTTCTGCAGAAAGAAAGAAAGAACGAAAAGACGACCAACTACTTATTCAATAAATTACCTAAGTGTGCATACAAATGTACAATGAAAAACACATAACAAGAGACATGAGAACAAAATCTATGATCTTGGTTTTTCCTTCTTTTCTTTCCATAAAGCTAATAATGAAACACCAGAGACTTTAACAACTTTGAATCTAACACCTGGGATATCACCTTTAGCTTTACCTTTTCTACCAAAACCAGCCAACAAGACTTCGTCATTTTCATCAACGTAGTTTAAACAACCATCATTTGGAACGAAAGCGGTAACTCTCTTACCGTTCTTGATCAATTGAACTCTGACACATTTTCTGATGGCGGAGTTTGGTTGTTTGGATTCAATACCGATTTTTTCCAAAACGATACCTTTAGCGTGAGAGGAACCACCGAATGGGGAAGATTTGAAGGCAGTACCTAACAATCTAGCTTTGTAAGTTTGTTCGGCCCAACGACTAGAGTTAAATAGTTAGTATTTGTGAGGGAAGAGAGGAGGGAGTTGTATGTTGTATGTTGTTTTTTGCAGGGGAGCGAGTAGGATGCATCATGCTATGGCTCTGTGTGTGATGGGGGAGTGGACGTCGAAGTAGGAGTGGGAGTAGTGAAGGTGGTGTCTTATAGAGAAAACGTTTTCTTTTGCTTGATTCCTGCTGGTGGTGGTCTCTTCCGTTGTATATTGGATGATGGTGCAGTTCCAGGTGAAATTTTGATAACTGCAATGGGAGTTACCAGTTTCTTAATATTGCTTCTCGTGTGTTCTCATTCCTGATTGATTCGAATGATTGATTCATTGCTTGATTGATTGATTTGCTTGTTTGCTTCCCATTTCCGGCTCTATTCTAATGACGATGATTCCCATCCCTTATGGGAAAACGACTCTTTGCAATAATAATACAGTACAACACAACAGGGGCAGGCTGGGAACTTACTTGTTACGACGATGGACACGTAATTTTCTAGCGGAATTCAACCCTCTTGGTTTACCTTTACCCATTTTGTATTGATAATTACCTTGATTTAATTAAGTAAAACTATTGAAAGGAAAGTGGTTGAAAAAATTGAAGAGTTTTTTTTTTCAGTGTTTGACTGAGGTTCCGTAATGGGCAGGGCTGGATTATGTAATCGTTGCTATACACTGTGCTGAGTCAGCTGCTGCCCGCTGCCTGAGTCGTGTGCGTGCCCATTGCAAATTAGGATTACGTGGACTAGACACCCGGACACCTGAGAGCAGGGCAGCACCAGACCACGTGAGGAAGGATAGGGCTTGTTTCTATTATCTGTCCAGTCAGTCAGTTATTATGTACGTATTTGTTTATCGTTGTGTAGATGTTAGAGATAGTACTAACTGCAGATCATTCACAATGGGCTCTAAATCTCAACTGACGGAGCCACTGATCAGGGAGTACCTTCAGAGGAAGGGATACCTCGGGACGCTGGCGCAATTCGATCAGGAGACCAGTACTGGGAATGATGTATCGCTTGTGGAAGGGCTGCCAGCTATCGATGACATTGTGGAGGATCGAGTGAGATATCTGACGAAATATCAGCAGGAGGAGAAGTCTAAACTGCAGAAGAAGAGGATCGAGTCCGGGAACGATCTGATTGAGAATGCGCATCTGTTTGGGGATTGGGAGGAGGAGGAGGGGAACGTGCCTCGTGTTTGGCATTCTTTCGATACCAAGAAGAATGCGTTGGTTATACATTTGTCGTCTGGGGTGGCTAGGATCGGTGGTGATGATGATGATGATTTGAGAGATGTGTTATTCGTTACGTTTGCTAATAAGGAGCTACTGTTGATTGATTTAAAGGAGGGGACAGAGATGGTTCGGTTTCAAGATATTCATGGAGGTGTGTTGGGAAAGCTGTGCTATTGTGTTCCTGAGACAGATATGGTTTTGAGTTGTGATATGAATGGTCGGTTGGCATTGTTCCAAGTTGTGGGGAAGAGGCAGGGGCAGGGATTTGAATTGAAGAAGCTCAACGAGTTGCAAATCCACCGGAAGCTAGTGAGTGATCTTCGAATCAGCCGTGTTGATGGTAGTGATAATGATAATGATGAGTATCTGATCTTCTCGATCGGTTGGGATCTAGGTTTGAACACAACCAGGCTCCACAGGGATAAAGATGGGTATCAATTGAGCTTCGAATCGAGCTGCAAGCTACTGACGGTTCCTAACGCGATTGAAGTTGGGAAGTTCAACAATGCACCTGTTGTCTTGATAACACGATCCAACTCTTCGAAACTTTCCCTCTTCACACCAGCACCATCATCACCACACACGTCATCGAAACACTTGGTTGAACTAGCGAGGGTCTCACTCAACAACTCGCAGTTCTCGTCGAATGAATTCTCAGCGATGTCCATTTCACTATCGAGTGAATCCTTCAACCACCCAGGTCATCATGACGACACGACGCTTATTGGGATAACCACCTCACATACGCCATACCTGCGCATCATCCTTGTCCGGGCACCGGATCTCGCGGGATTGTTCCAGAAACTACTACTTACTAGTGAGAATGAGAATGGGGATGCGTACGATGGCATTGAGAACTCCTACACGCCCGTGGAGCTACGTGATCAGATTGTTGGGAACTTCAACACTTTGTCTCCACAGGATAAGTACTCACAGCCTAAACTCGAGTGGAGTAGGTCGTATAATGATAGTAATAATAAATCGCATATGACATCCATCACTGGATGTTGGATTCCTGGCGATGACGGGATCCTGAGAGGGTTGAAGTTCAAAGACGGCGAGGTGTTCGAGGTGGTGGGGCTACGTGGTGTTGATACGGGTGATGATGATGATGATGATGTTGCTGTCGATGATGATGTTGCTGTTGATCGCGGGGAGGTTAAGGTTTTGAACACAGAGAGAGGAGCAGATGCGGCGGTGCCTGAGTCTGAGTCTGTGGTGTCTGTGGTGCACAGTGGACGAATCAGGTGCTTTGTCAGCCATAGGGTTGTTGGAGGGGGAGAAGTGTTGGTGACAGCAGGGATAGATAAGAGGCTGGTGTTGTGGAGGTAGTGTATATTTATCTATATTTATATCTATACTTATATCAATACTTATACTCATACTTATACTTCAATGTATTTATGCTTATACTTATATACTTATATTGTTAGAAAGTGGAAAAATCCCGGGCCGAAAAAGTAGTTGCCTCGGCTCGTTTTTGCAACTTCTCCACAAAATTGATATAAAAGAGATTGAGATTCTATTGTTCTTTCAATTAATCTCCTTGAGTTCTGTTTATTCACTCACTGTACCTCTGACAGACACAGACAGACACACAGACAGACAACTGACACACAACAGATGTCCAACGTCGAGAGTGCCATCTATGGTGCGTCTGCATCCATCATCGCCAACACGATTGTGTATCCCTTGGATCTCATCAAGACTGTGATCCAGACGCAGCTGAAGGAGACTGACGATGATGATAAGAAGGATACCGACGATAAGGATAAGGATAATACTCGGTACCACAACTCACTGGATGCACTTCGTAAGATCCTTAGGACACAGGGCATTGCTGGTCTGTACAAAGGGCTAGGGTCCTCGCTTTTGACAACAGCCGTGCAGTCGTTCACTTATTTCTACTGGTATTCGTTTGTGCGCAAGTTGTGGAGAAGTATCAAGATGCGTCGATTGAAGGTGAAACAGTTGGCGAATTCGACGCCTGAGGAGTTGATTTTAGGGATTGTCGCAGCTGCACTGGGACAACTGTTCACGTCCCCGATCAGTGTCATTTCTACGAGACAGCAGACATCTCCAGCAAAGAACCCAACGATCTTGAAGACGGCTGAGAATATCTATAAGACAGATGGTGTCACTGGGTTCTGGCGTGGTTTGAAGGTTAGTATGGTGCTGACTGTGAATCCCTCGATCACGTATGCGACATTTGAGAGGTTGAAGCGGACTGTTTTCCGCCATCATGTCGATAGATTGAGCGCACATGAGTCGTTCCTTCTTGGTGTCGTGTCGAAGATGCTTGCGACGGTGATGACACAGCCGTTGATTGTTTCGAAGGCGATTTTGCAGAACCATGAGGATGCGGTGGGCACTGAAGAGGAGAAGGCGGAGGACGAATTGAGATCGTTCCAGAGTGTGTTGCGTTATTTGTACAAGCAGGAAGGTGTAGCTTCGTTGTGGAAGGGAATCTTGCCGCAGTTGTCGAAAGGTGTGCTTGTGCAGGGGTTCATCTTTATGTTTCGTGACCAGTTGAACGTGCTGTTCCGGACTGTGTTGATGTATCTTGTTGTGCTACGCAGCAGAAAGAGGATCAGATCATGATTAAGAAAGAAAGGTTGCCATTTATATATGATACACTTATACATACTTATTTATTATTATTGTTATTGTTATTATTAGGAGTAATTATAGTAATAGTAATACTAGAATACCACCTCGTGAGGCAGACAGCGATGCAGTCTTCCGTCATCCCTGACACTCTCGCCATTGTTCCTGCTCATGGCACGTCTCATGTCAAACGCATCCTTCGTGTCGTCGTTTCTCGTGCTGGCAGTCGGGTACGGATCTTGCTCTCCACCATAATAGCCCACGACCCGTCGATACACGGAGTAGCCCAGCTTCTCATACAGCTGGATCGCCAGCGTGTTTGTCACCTTGACGAACAAGTCGATGAACTGGGTCTGGTGCGGTTTGTTGTCTGTGATGTACTCGAGGTTGGAGCACAGGTACGAGGCGAGGCCGATACGTCTGTAGTGTGGATTGACTGTGACTGCCGTGATGTGGGTATGCCATAGGGGTCCCTTCCCTTCTGTCTTGCCCAGCATGTATCCTGAGAAGTTGTTGTTGTTGTTGTTGCCGGCACTGCTATTGCTAGGCTCACTGGAGAGGAAGCAGAGAGAGGGCCACTGGGTAAGGTATTCGAGGTAGAAGCCAGCGTTGAAGTTCTCGGTGAGCGGGTCGAGGTTGATGCGGTTGAGCTGGAGCAGGTCTGTGGCCTGGAAGGGGACGAGGGAGGTCATTGTGTGTTGATAGCAGTGGTTGAAGGGAGTAATTGGAGTAATAATAGTAACAGTAATATAATAGTAATATATTATAATAGTAATCGAAGTAAAAGAAAAATAGAAAACTCTTCAATTCAATTCAATAAATTAACAACAAAACAACAGAACAAAACAACAGAACAGAACAACAGAACAATGTCACAGTACGTCGGGAAGAAGATCTCGCTGATCTCCGCCAAGGGCATCCGCTACGTGGGCACTCTGCGCGACGTGGACGGGGACGAGGCCACGGTGACGTTGAGCAACGTGAAGCAGTTTGGCACCGAGGGACGTGCTGCTGGTGCGCATCAAGTCGAGGTGCCGGCGTCCAGTGACGTGTACCCGGTGATTGTGTTCCGTGGTAGTGATGTGGTGGACCTGAGTGTGCTAGAGGAGGAGGAGGAGGAGGAAGAGGCTGCTGTGGAGGCTGCTCCAGCTGCTGTAGCTGAGTCTGTGCCTGTGCCTGTGCAAGAGCCAGTCTCTCAACATCAACAGTATCAAGCCCCACCACAGCAACAGTATCAAGCACCACAGCAACAGCAACAACAGCAACAACAGCAACAACAGCAACAACAGTATCATCAATCGCAGTACCAGAACCAGAACCAGAACCAGTACCAGAACCAACCACGCTCCAACAGAAGACGCGAGCAGTTCGACACACAGGACATCAACAAGGAGTTTGACTTTGAGTCCAACAATGCCCGTTTCGACCAACTGAGAGCAGAGACTGCAGCTGGAGCTGGAGCAGGAGCAGAAGGTGAAGGTGAAGCAGGAGTACCAACAGGTACAGAGACAGAAGAGACAGAGATTGAGCCAGCGTACAACAAACAAAAGTCCTTCTTTGACAACATCTCGACGTCGACAAGCACATTAGAGAGACACGGCCAGCAGAGTAATTTCAACTACTACAATGGCGACAGAAGGGGTAATAATAACAATAACAACAACTACCGTGGTCGTGGCCGTGGACGCGGACGTGGTCGTGGTCGTGGTAGAAGTGATGCACCAACGTGGTAGAGCTGCTGCTGCTATTAATACATAAGTTCGTCGATATATATATACATATATGTATACATGTGTACATGCATTGTTGTTAGAAGAAGGAGTAGTAGTATATATATAGCTTCAGCTCAGGCTATAGCTGATGCAGGGCCATATCGCACAGCAGCCTTGAACTGTGCAATCAGCAGCGTTGCAGTGTTGTATCCGAACCTGGTGACAGCCCTGAGCCATGGCCGCAGCATCATCAGTGCCCCGGTGTAGAGGATGCCCTGGACCAGGGGCATCAGCACGATGTCCTTGAGGACGACGCTGGCGACTGTTGTCCAAGTGATGTTGATGTTATCGTCTGAGTCTGAGTCTGAGTCTGAGTCTGAGTCCTTGTCATTGTGTGCTGCAGAAGCAACAGCAGTGGCACGGGCACGGGCAGCCAGCTGTCTGCGGAAGGTGCTTTCGAAGCGGAGGTCTGGGATGGGGAGGGACATATTACTGATGTATTGATATGATATACTGATATGATATACTGATATAATAGTAATATGATAGTAATATGATAGTAATAAAGTAAAGAAAGTGAAATATTTGAAAAACGAAAATAAATAAAATACTTTCAAACAAACAAACAGATAAACAGTCAGGCAAACACCATCCAAAACAACAACAACACCTACACTAATAATGCCACCCACAGTCACCATCCGTGCCATCGAGCCCGATGCCGTCGACCTCGTGCTCTCGGACGTCGACCTCGCCCTGGCTAACTCCCTGCGCAGAACCATCATTGCAGAGATCCCCACGCTCTCCATCGACTCTGTCGAGATCGAAGTCAACACGTCTGTCCTCGCCGACGAGTTCATCGCACACCGTCTCGGGCTCATCCCGCTAGAGTCCCACGACGTCGAGAACTTGCTCTACTCGCGTGAGTGCACCTGTGACGAATACTGCGACAAGTGCTCTGTCGAACTAATGCTCGACGTGCGTGCCGACTCTGAGGGAGTCATCCAGAACGTGTACTCGAAGGACTTCAGCATCGTGTCACAGCAGCGTGGCTGGCGGATCGGGAAGCCCGTCATCGTTGACCGTGAGCAGAACGGTGTCCTTGTGTGCAAACTGAGACAGGACCAACACCTGCGTGTCCGATGCATTGCGAAGAAGAGTATTGCTAAAGAGCATGCGAAATGGAGTCCTGTCGCCGCAGTGGGGTTCGAGTACGATCCATGGAACAAGCTGAAGCACACGGACTACTGGTATGAGGTGGATGCCGAGGAAGAATGGCCGCAATCCGCTAATGCTGAGTTTGAAGACGCTCCACAGCCAGAAGATGAGTTTGACTACACGGCACAGCCAGATAAGTTCTACATGAACGTTGAGACGACGGGTGTGCTGCCTCCCGATGAAGTGTTTGTTCGAGGCATTAGTGAGCTGCAGAAGAAGATTGCCGGTGTTGTGTTGGAGCTGGACAAGATCTCTGCTGCGTCTACTTCGATGCATGGCATGGGTCATAATACCCAGTATGGTGGAGGTGCTGGTGGTGCCAATACAGGCTATGGCACGCAGTATGGCACGCAGTACGGGACGCAGTATGATGCCCACAGCAATAACAACAGCAGCAGCAATAACAATAACGGCTATGGCTATTGAGTAATCAATCAAACTACAATTTGTATAGAAAATACAGAACAACAGAGTGTATATATACAGATCTATATCTGTACATCTATATAACAATATTTATATAACAACAGAATCATTGAGCACACTCTCTATCTCTCCCTATCTCCCTCTGCTCATTCCACTCAACACACTCCTGGAACGTCACCAGCTCGCCGCCAAAGATATCCAATGCACTCCCATACGTCAAGTCCACCTTCCCCTGGCTCAGCTCCTGCACCCTGCGCAAGTCGTCCACGCTCTTTGCCCCGCCAGCATACGTCACTGGCAAACCATTACACCACTCACCTAGCTTCACGACGAGATCCTCGTCAATCCCCTGGCACAACCCCTCAACGTCCGCTGCATGCACCAGGAACTCAGCACAGTACTCTCCCAACGTGGCAAACGCCTCACTGCACAGCTCGAAATCAGTCATTGTGCGCCACTTATCAGTAGCCACAAACCACTTAGTGACTCCACCCTCCTGGTCCTCTCTTCTACGACAGCTGAGATCCACAACGATACGCTCCCTTCCTATGGCAGAACTCAACTCACGCAGACGCTCAATACTGAACTGCGCACCAGGGAACAACCACGACGTGACAATCACATGCGACGCACCGGCATCAAGCCAATACTGTGCGTTCTCTAAAGTGATCCCACCACCGATTTGCAACCCATGAGGCCATGTCTCCAGAGCAAGCGAGGCGACTTTGTCATTGGCTGGGTTGCTGCCTAGTTTGATAACATGGGTTCCGTGCACGGAGTTGTCCCTGTACAGGGCCGCGTAGTATGAAGCCGGTTTGTTCGAGACGAAGTTCGTTGCAAGTGAGTTGGGGGGAGCAGCATTGGCAGCATCATCATCTGTTTGGATGGTGTTGTTGTTGTTGGTGTTATTGTCGTCTTGGGAAAGCGTCCCACCGACAATCTGCTTGACTGACCCGGAGTGGATGTCGATGCATCCTCTGAAGCGGGTCATTGTTGTATTGAATGTACTGAATGTAGTGTAGTGTAGTGTTATGTTGAAGTGTTGAAGTGTTGAAGTGTTGATGTTGAAGATGATTACCTCAGCGATGAGATGAGATTGAAAAAATTACTACTTATTCACTTATGTATTTGTTTATTTATTTATTTATTTAGTTGTTTAAGTTATTCATTTGTTGGTTTGTTTCACTGCTAAGATGGATAGTATGGAGGCACAGAGACGTGCGTTCGAGGCACAGTTTGGATCGCTGGAGGAGATGGGGTTTGAAGACAAGACAAAGGCTAATAATATAAGTGGTAGTGATAGTGGTAGTGATGACGATGGAGATGACACTGGAAAGGATAGATCAAGCGACACAGACATGCTATCCGACGAGGAGGAAGAGGAGCAGGACTTGATATACGGCAAGGGAAGTGCAGAGTCCAGTGATGATGACGATGACAATGATGATGAGTTCCAGGGCTTTACCGAATCACACAAGGAACCAACCGTCATCAAATTCGTCGACACTACAAAACCATACGAGCCTGCCTCCAAAGATGAACTGAAGATGCTCAAATCAGGAAAGGCATACCGTAAGACAGCACCAGTACAACAACTGCGCAAACGAGGCATTGCTGCTGCTTCCACCACTGGTGAATCCCAAGAGGACCTCCAGAACGATCTAGAGCTGCAGCGATTCCTCCAGGAGTCACACATCCTTTCGAATTTCGACTCAGAGGCCTCTGGTGCAGACCTGACGTTGAAGACAATCGATAACAACAACAACACACAGGCGGCGGCGGCAAGAGTGGACTCGCTCGTCGGGAAGGCACGCCGGTACACGGTAAACTCCAGACTCAAGGCCATCAGCTCCATCAACGGCCATGAGTCGAAAGTTTCACGGCTAGAAAACATCTCCATGGCGATGCGCAAGGGGATGGTGAGGTCATACAAGGACAAGATCACGAAGTTCGAAAAGGACGCGAAGGAGGGGGGAATTGTGCTTTCGAAAGTGAAGAAAGGTGAGTTTAGAAACGTTAAGGGGAACCTGACGGTGACTGAACGGATAGGAAAGGGAATTAAAAACGATCAAAGGGATACTACTTACAGAAAGAAGGGATTAAAGATCAACAGTGTGGGTAGAAATACGAGAAACGGGTTGGTTATTAGCCAGAATGAGATTGATAGGATTAATAAGACGGGCAAGAAGTTTGAGAAGGGTAATAAGAAGAGAAGGTGATTGATTGGTTGATTGATTGATTGATTGATTAAACCGCTGGCTGATGATGCAGATAATTAATAATACAATAATAATAATAAAATAAAATAAAATAAAATAAAATAAAATAAAATAAAATAAAATAATATAAAATAAAATAAAATAAAATGGTGGACGCATTAGGTATATTTGGTCCCGCGTGTGTGCACGTCAAGTTTGGGCTCCAGATTGTTGTTGTTGTTGTTGTTGTTGCTGTTGTTGAGGTATCAGAGAGACTTGGTTATTATTAGGGCCCTCCCCTTTCCAAGCCCCATTATCCCATTATACTGTAGAAGACTGTTTAAATAAATAGATGTGCATCAAGCAAGTGTTTATGTTCGTATGTTTATAGCTGTAACGGATTGGGTGATATGATGGATAATACACAAGTCATCTTACACTACACTATAGTATACGATAGTACACTACACAGATGGTAGTGACGGGGATAGCCGAACCAGTTGTGAAATTATGCAATTAGCAGTGGAGAAACGGTGTGCGGCATAGTAACGCACCACGCATGTAAGAACATAATAACTACAACTACAACAACATAACAACAGATACGATGTTGTTTGTTTGCTGGTCTGACCAATAGCTGCGCTGCTGGCAGACCATAAGGTTTTTTACAAAGATCGGCACAGAGGCCAATAATAGAGGGTCGTGTGCAAGGTAATTAGAGATCAGCGTGGCTCTCTGTTGATGTACTTGTGATGCCGTGCTACTGAGCTAACTACGTGAGTAAATGATGACCCCCATACGTGGGTGGGTGGGAGGAAGAGATATAGGTGCGCTGCCCAGAAAAGAGTCAAGGTACAACAAGTGTGCGTTGAGGCATGGCTGTGAGTATCAGTATCGGTATACAATACAATGCAGTAGTAGTACTATTAACACAATTGTTAAAGGGTGTTAACGGCACAACGGCACACTCGTGTGACCACTGGTTCCCTCCTATTTATACGCTAACAACTGCCTTTAAAGTCGAATACATACATCATTGACCAGTTGTTTGTTAACAATTAGCCGCCGAAGACGAAGACGAAGACGGAGCCCACGTGGGCTCCAAAACTCAAAATCAAATTCAAAATCAAACAAAACGGTCGTCTTGTCGTCTGCCGCTGACATAATCATCAGTCCAGCGCTTAACAAACAAACACTTGAAATAAAGGCTCCTTTTTCCCCTGCTTTTCTTTCTGTTTTTTTCCACTGGCTCTGCAACCAACCAACAACTCTCTCACTGTTTATTCACTTTCTTGCTGCCGCCCTGGTCCATAGCATACCATAGCATTACCGCTGCAATACACACTAAGCTCACATACACAGCTTGAACGCGCTGCATCACTCCCTCCCTCCCTCCCTCATTCAGCAAAAGATAGTCCCACAGACTGCCGAGGCACATTTTTTAATCTCACAGGCTAGTTTAGTTAGTTTATAATACAACCAAATCACAACACCCATAGCATGGAGGCCGCCACCTGGGTATTCGACCACGGCAATTCAAGCGACACAAACACCAATACAAACACAAACACATCCAACAACAACACCACTTTCCAGAGCCCCGCGTCGCATACTCCACAGCAGTTTTGGAATTTCGACTCGCCTGATGTTGTTGACCACCCTGATCACAATCCTCAATCATCATACTCGAACAAAAACGACCGTATCAACACCAACAACAGTGTCAGTGCCACTACCAGTACCAGTGCCAGTATCATCACCACCAACACCAGCACACATCATCATCATGACACTCTGCTCGATCACAAGGAGGAGCTCTACGCGCACAACGTGCTCAATATAGACATGATGGAGTCTGAAACTCATGAGCAGGAACAACAGGGTCACGCTAAAGAAGACCTTACAAGTTGGGCTCCAATCCCAGGTCTCCACGATTTAGAAATGAACTTGTTTTCCAATGATCAGAACCTGATATTGGATACGGACGTTTCATCATTTGATCATGATCACAACAATGATAAACCTCAAAGGATCCCTCCTACACCTAGCTCTTTTGAAATTTCAAGCTATCAAAATTCACACGATTCCTCCTTCTTGCAAAATTTCCACAGTCCCATGGTGGATCATCAAAACCATCCAAATTCAATTCGTCCAGATGTCGTATTCACGCCCCTCGTATCACCTGCTGTCACTCCAATGGATGCAATGATCAATAAGAACCATTTAAACAATCATCAACAACATTCTTCCAATTTCTTCAGTCCACTAACATCTCCTGCCCTTGAGGCCAAATCTCCAGTGAAACTGAAGAAATCATCTTCTCCTGAAGATTCCTCTACCTCTCCTTCATCAATAAATGCATCAACAAATACACCAACAACTGCTGCTTCTAAGAAGTACAGCAAGAGGAAAACTCCAGGAAACACTCCAATTGTCGGTCCAACAATCCCTGGCAGAATCGCCAAACAATCTCCCGTGATCAAAACAAAGAGATCCTCTTCATATGCCAACAACATGTCCTATCGTACACAGAGCCAAACTACTCAACAACAACAACAACTGAACTCCCAACATGAACCACAGGAAGATTCCCCTGAAATAATGGCTCCTCCAAAGCCAAGACGTGCAAGAAATCCATCACAAACAACAACAAAGAACCAACAACAACAACAACAACAACAATATCAACAACAATATCAGCAACAACCACAGCATCAACATCATCAACATGAACATCACGCACAACAAAACGGCACGACACCTGCTACACCAGCAACTTTAATGAACTTCAAAATCGATGCAAACTCTCACTCAGCAACGACATCTCCGCTAATCGGCCCCTCTGATTCCTCCATCACCACTACCACCACAACCACCACCTCACGTCGTTCCTCATCGGTCTCGACTTTAAAACAGCAGCACAACAACTCAAGAGAGGCTCTCGACGATGAAAACCCAGCTGATAAAAAGACATCTCATAAACTAGCTGAACAAGGCCGTCGTAATCGAATGAATCAAGCGATTCAAGACCTGGGATTGTTAATCCCTGATGAAATGAATGCAGATGTCGCTATCCCTTCAAAGGCAACCACCGTTGAAATGGCATGTCTCTTGATTCAAAATCTGACAAGTGAGAACTCATACCTGAGAGAAAAACTCAAGCAGTTTAATTTTGAAATTGAGAGTAATGAGAGTGTTAGTCCCTTGGAGAGTATCCAATCGGAGAATAGTCATTCTACTAATTGAATGTTGCGTCCATGACTAGATAAAGAGAAAGAGATATAGAGACAGAAAGAGAGAAAGTGTGTGTTTGTATTTAA
This sequence comes from Komagataea norvegica, assembly GCA_030567455.1. NCBI lineage: Eukaryota > Fungi > Ascomycota > Saccharomycetes > Phaffomycetales > Wickerhamomycetaceae > Komagataea > Komagataea norvegica. Next base: position 19,275 of record JAJLSD010000033.1, read on the forward strand.
CGTGGGTTCAACTGGATTGAATAGTTTTATTATTGTATACGTATCTCTCTGTTCTTTGCATATCATGTAGTTTTGTTAATAGTCTACATCGGATGGCCTTCCCAATTCAGGACGCGGTTACGTGCGATGAGGAGGGCGCTCACCACTCTTGGGTCTGGTGTCCGGGTGTCTCACTTTTTTTTTTTTTTTTTTTTTCAACAGTTTGAACAGCGAAAAGTGAAAAGTTTTTTTTTTTTCATTCTCTCGTTGATATTTCACCTTCTATTATATACCCAATACAATCGATCTATCTCAATACAACAAAAAAATGGTATGTTTCGTTTGAATTAAACTACTCTAGATCCAACTGTGTTTGTTTGTTTGTGGAGGGTACCCTCCACACACACACACACCAGCTCTGGATCGACCTTGATGACATTATGGAGCTCCTTTTTTTCCCCCCCTTCCCTACGTTATGATATGATTTTTTCTTCATCTAGTGGTGAGGATCTATCATATTCTTGATAAAACTGGAGTGTTGACGATGTTTCATCCCCCCATGCGCGCGTTGTTTACTTAACTTATGCATGATTTTGTTTTTCACCTTGTTCCTTCCTTTTACAGTGGAAACTCTCCTGGTTTGTCTGTGTCTTTTCTAAGATATTGTACCCTGGAGAGTGAGGAGACCTAGAGATGGCCTATGTTGCTCTTTTGTTTTTTTTTCAGGAGAATCATAGTGCTCTTGTTGACGGGTGATCCTTTGAGGTGATTGTGCAATCTGGGGATGTGCCATTGATGGGCGGCTTCGTGCTTCTCATCGATGTGTTTTTTTTATTCTTTTGTTTTAAACTATCTTCGTTATTGTTAGGAATATTATTACCACTGTGTTTTTTTCTTCTTGTTTCATATGAGAGAAAGAAAGTAGAGATTATTATGAAGGAAAAGGAAAGGATGCCCAGTCGTCACTGACGTTTGTGGAAACATTTATACTAATCTCAATGACCTTACAGGCCGGTAAAAAAGTTGCTCCAAACCCATTAGCTTCAAAAGCTTCCAACACCAAGACTTCCAAGAACCCTCTTGCTGATTCCAAACCAAAGAAATTCGGTATCGGACAATCTGTTCAACCAAAGAGAAACTTGGCTAGATTTGTCAAATGGCCAGAATACGTTAGATTGCAAAGACAAAGAAAAGTGTTAAAGTTGAGATTAAAAGTCCCACCTGCAATTGCTCAATTCTCTAACGTGTTGGACAGAAACACCGCTGCTGAAGCTTTCAAATTGTTCAACAAGTACAGACCAGAGAACAAGACTGAAAAAAAGGAGAGATTAACCAAGGAAGCTGCTGCCATTGCTGAAGGTAAAACCAGACAAGAAGCCTCCCCAAAACCATACGCTGTCAAATACGGTTTAAACCACGTTGTTTCTTTGATTGAAAGCAAAAAGGCTAAGCTAGTATTGATTGCCAACGATGTTGACCCAATTGAATTGGTTATCTTCCTACCTGCCCTTTGTCGTAAATTGGGAATTCCATACGCCATTATTAAAGGTAAGGCTAGATTAGGTACTTTAGTCCATCAAAAGACCTCTGCTGTTGCTGCCTTGACTGAAGTCAGAGCTGAAGACGAATCTGCATTAGCTACTTTAGTCTCAACCATCAACTCTAACTTCACTGACAAGTATGAAGAATCAAGAAAACATTGGGGTGGTGGTATCTTGGGTGCCAAATCTCAAGCTAAGTTGGATAAGAGAGCCAGAGCCGCTGCTAAACAGGACCAATAGAGGATTGAAAAAAAAGAGCGGTGTTCAGTTCAGGAGTGTACATTAGATAGCAATAATAGGATAGTTCAACTCAGATCGATGTAGTTTCCTGTCATGGCTTGTATCTTATTAATTGATTGATTGACTGGCCTTTAGGTCGGTCTTCGGAGGGGCGTGCTCGTACCGGACACTAGTTTAACGTTCTCTGCCAATCAGCGTCGCGTAAAATAGAATTATCTACACGAAAAAAAAACGACTTTCTCTAATTCGGAGTTGCATACAATTAACTAAGTTGTATTATCACCAATCACAACAACGAACCAACCAACTATACAATGCTGTCTATGCTATACGAAGCCGTTGAAGATCTAAAGGACGCTTTCGTTCCTACTGTCGCCAAGGCTGAAAACGAAGACGACGAAGCCGAAGAAGAAGAAGAAGAAGAAGACGAAGACGATGAAGATGAAGAAGAAGAGGCATCTGATCCATTGGATACCATGAGAGAAGAATGCGCCAAGACTGACGCTATCAAACCATATGTCCACCATTTTGCTGAATGTGTCGAAAGAGTCACTGCAGAGATGGAAGAGGAAGGATACGAAGACAAGCACTACAAAGAGGATTGTGTGGAGGAATTCTTCCATTTGCAACATCATCTAAACGACTGTGTTGCTCCTAGATTGTTCCACAAGCTGAAATAGAGATAGAGAGAGAGGTACAGAAGTCATAGTTTGGAGTTTAGTTAGTTAGCATGGGGTTGTTTTTTCTATTATTATTATTATTATTATTATTATTTTATGAGGTTTTCTTTTGCAGGATTAATTTCAATTGTTTATTTACATGTCCAAGATGATGCGAGGTGAGGTTGTGATCAAGAGGGGGAACGTTTCTATAATCTGAGTGGTATAGCAGATTTTGCATGCATGTGTTCAGTGCTTGAAGCTTTTACTCAATGCTTTGGTTTGTTATTTGAAACAATCATTGAATGTTAGGTCATGATCAGTTCGAAAAGTGTACGCTTTTATTAGTATTTATGAAACCAGTTACTTATGTACATAATATATATGTAGATATATATATATATACAAGTTTATATGAGATATGTATTCTTCTTTTGTTGAACTGATAACCATTGTATATGAGTATAAAAGCGATTGACACATTTACCAATTTCCAGACGGGTGCCCTATGAGATATCACGTGCCAGAAGCCCCAAATCTTCCGCAACAGTCACTCTTTTATGGTAAGCGCCACACCACAGACTAGAAACCAGCAACAGCGCAGTCTAAATGTGTGGGTGTTTCAGCTTTCAGCAGTTCTGTTTTTTCCCAAACTTCCGCGAAAAATGCAGTGAGTTTTTCGAAGTAAAGGATTTGAAGAGTTACAATTCTACTTTATTTGGCTCTTTTAGAAGGTAGCGATAATTCAAAGTAAGTGGTGTCACTTGCTGCTGGAAGAAGTGTATGAAGGAAGGGGTTAAAGAACTGGTGCCGATACCCAGATCGTTATGAAATAGCACGGGTGATTTCCATGTATTTGCCCAACTTCGTTGAAGAGTGTTGTTCTAATTTATTCAATTGTTGAGAAAAATGGTCGTCTGGAAGTTGTTGTGAAGATTTTCTGAATGTCATTGCACGACACACTGCGGTAGATGAAATGTGATAGTGCTAGAAAGAAGCCAGGCTTATACTACATGTACCATTGTTTTTTGAGACCAAAGTTTTCAATCAAGAAAGAAATACCCAAAATCTTAACACCTCATACACTTGGTCCAATGCGCTTTAAATGCACCAGGATAATACTAACAAAATTAAACAGATGTCTAAATCAAAGAATCATACCAACCATAACCAAACTAAAAAAGCTCACCGTAACGGTATCAAAAAAGTTAAAACTCACAAATACCCTTCATCGAAAGGTGTTGATCCAAAATTCAAACGTAACCACAAACACGCTTTACACGGTACCGTCAAAGTTTTAGCTGCTGCCCGTTCTGCTGAACAAAAATAGATTTAGTACACTTTTTTTCAAACGATCACATATTTTCACATATTTAATAATGATGAGAAACATAGGGGGAAAGAGATATTAATTCTAAAGTTATTTGGATAATGATACAATATTGTAGTTGAATTAAAGTTGAAGGAAGGCTTGAGGCTTGAGTTTGAGATTTACGATTACTTGGGTTTGTGTGATATGGTTGTTGATAGCATCGCGTGTGCATAATATACCACTTCAACTCAAAAACAAACTAATCATCCCAATTTAGTTCCCTTCTTAGTAAGACTTGTAGCTACAGGAAAGGACACTAAATTCATTTACAATTAACTGGAGTTACAACTGTTAATCCATCTTTGTGGTCTTTCTCTTTTTGGGTTTGACTTTGTGTCAAGTTTTTGTACGCCAAAAGAATTTGTATCCTTAACTTTGTGGTTCATTATAACTTAAAGCTCTTTGTGGCAGCCACTCCACTCTATCCTATTGACCAGCGGAAGCAAACGATCATGTCCGAAGAAGTTTTACAACCGCGAGAGCCAACTCCATCACCAGAACCAGTTTCGGCCTCTAAGAAGTTCTCTGATTCATTTACCGCCAATCGAAAGCGTCTTTATATCAACAATGTCAGTTACAAAGCTACAGAAGACGATATCTATGACTTACTAAAAGACTTTGAAGTGTACGCCACTTAATACCCTACATATTTTTTTCTGATATGGTCCAAACACTAATCAGTTTCAAGTTTATCTGTCTTGATCCCATCTCAAACGATTAGAGGTCTCAAATTGATCCAACAAAAATCATTGGGTATTGCCTTTGTTGATTTCAACACTGAAAGGGATGCGGAAAATGCTAAGGTCGAAATCAATGGCAAATTGTTATATGATCGCCCTTTAAGAGCGAAAAGTTTTGTTCCATATCAACCAGAGGTTCAAGTGAGTGTTTTAAAGCCATCCAGGCGCCATTCTTTATTCCATAGAAAATTCATTAAGGAAGTCGAAAAGGAAGAAGAGGCTACTTCTGCACTGGAATCAGCACCATTTGACGCCAAGGTTCCAGAAGAAACAGAAGAAACTACTGAGATTGTTGAAGAAACAGTTGAACATGAAGAAAAAGAAATCGAAGATGATGAAGTTAAACCTGGTCCACCCCCAAGACCAGTGTCTAATAATACCGTTTTCATTGGACATTTATCTCCAAGAATCACTGATGGTGATTTACGTTCCTTCTTTCATGATTATTCACCAACTAATATTTATCTTTTCAAGCGCCGTGCTCCAAAGAATAAACCTTTCTTCAAACATCGCCATGTTTCAGGATTAGTTACACTTGAAGTTGAAGATCTTTCTAAAGTTTTAGAAGATATGTCTGATTCAAAACTAAAGGGTAGACGAGTCACTCTAAAACCTGCCTATTTGACCAAGATTGAGGAGGTCAAGAGGGCGGCAGATGTGAGACAAAGGATATTAGAAAAGCTTGGTCAGGAGGCAAGAGATGCAGATAGTGGAGCTCTTACTGCCTCCACTGAAGGTGTCGATTCTCCAAAAGTCAGCTCTGAGGTTGCCAGCGGCCAAGAACAGTCTTCATCTCCAAAAGCTGAAGATGAAGCTGAATCTGAAGCTAATTCTGGGGAGATCACTAAGCACTGAATGAGGCGTATGTAGTACTTTTACCTCTATATTTTTGGCTTCAGAGTATCTGGAATGAACATTGCATTTGAACCTTCCATTGTAGATGAACCTTTTCGAACGTAAATACTGTCGGCATGAATCTACAAAGAGGCAGTTAACGTATATATATTGGATTCCAACCGCCTAATGAAGAACCATGCACGATCTTAAAGATCTTAAAGATCTCAAGCTTTGTAAAAGAGATCTGACACATCCGCCTGCACGTCATTAAATGGCAGACTATTTCTTCCTGTCAGGTGACCAGGGGGGGTTTCAGGTTCCACTCGTGCTGGTATTTACATAGGTAACGTGCGGACTGGGAAGTATTCACTGATGTCCGGGTGTACCACAGAAAAGCAGTCCCGCAGAATCAATTGGCGAAACTATGGTTAAGGTCCACTTTCGCGATGCACAAACTTGGAAAAAAAAGTGGTAAAACAAAAAAAAGCTGAAATTTCCAAACTTGATACATACAACTTAAACCGTATCACCAATAATTATCAACAATGGGTATGTTATATTGATACCGTGAAGATGAGGATTGGAAATGAAAGAACGATGTGGGATATTAGTGAATCAAATATGGACCTGGAAAGGAAGAGAAGCGAGCAGAGAATGAATCTCGATGTTAAATTAAAATGGACATTTTCAACCGGTATTGAAGGATCATGAAGCAAACTGTTCACATTTTAAGCACAACCATCTTGAAACTTGAGGGACCCTACATAACTCAGCTTAGTTACACTCATTATGTTTTGGTAATTTTATTTATTTTTGAATATCCAATATGACCATTTAAATTCATGAAAGGTCAAGTTCACTGAAGATAAATTTTCAGCGATCATCACCATCAGCCAATCCAATCCAATCCAATCCAATCCAATTTGATCTATCAACAGCACAGTTTTACTAACATTTCACTTACAGGTAGAGTTATTCGTAACCAAAGAAAAGGTGCTGGTTCAATCTTCACCTCTCACACCAGATTAAGACAAGGTGCTGCTAAGTTAAGAACCTTAGATTATGCTGAACAACACGGTTACATTCGTGGTGTTGTTAAACAAATCATCCACGATTCCGGTAGAGGTGCTCCATTAGCTAAAGTTGTTTTCCGTGATCCATACAAATACAGATTACGTGAAGAAATTTTCATTGCTAACGAAGGTGTCTACACTGGTCAATTCATTTACGCCGGTAAAAACGCTTCATTAAACGTTGGTAACGTTTTACCATTAGGTGCCGTCCCAGAAGGTACCATCGTTTCAAACGTTGAAGAAAGACCAGGTGACAGAGGTGCCGTTGCTAGAGCTTCCGGTAACTACGTTATCGTTATTGGTCACAACCCAGATGAAAACAAAACCAGAATTAAATTACCATCCGGTGCTAAGAAAATCGTCTCTTCAGATGCTAGAGGTGTCATCGGTGTCATTGCCGGTGGTGGTCGTGTTGACAAACCATTGTTAAAGGCTGGTAGAGCTTTCCACAAATACAGAGTTAAGCGTAACTCATGGCCAAAGACTCGTGGTGTTGCCATGAATCCAGTTGACCATCCTCACGGTGGTGGTAACCATCAACATATTGGTAAAGCTTCCACTATTTCTAGAGGTGCTGTTCCAGGTCAAAAGGCTGGTTTAATCGCCGCCAGAAGAACTGGTTTGTTACGTGGTACTCAAAAAACTCAAGATTAGATTTCTTAATTTTGTATAGGTAAAAGTATTAATGAAATTAAAAATATTATTGAGGGTTTTGAAAGTATTAATTATAATAAAAAAATAAGGTATCAATTAACAAGTTTGTACGCAGCGTTCTCGTTTTTCCTGTTTTTAGTGAGTGAAGTCACGTCGTATTAGAATTATATCTGCAGAGATTTTGAATATCAAAGCATTTCTTGAATTGTAGTTTCAAGAGAGGGTTAACCTTGACGGATAATTCCTACGTAAATGCGCAGATTGTGTGGCATTGTCGGCCCCAGCTCTTCATAAAAACTCATACAGGAAGAACGATTTCAATGGTGTGGACAGTTCCACACGTCGAAGAACAAACACTAGTCGGGAACTACGAAACGAAACATTGTCAAGATGCACCGTTTTCCTGCCACAGCTAGCGCCTGATCAGAGGTTCGGATGGGGATTCAATTATATACACACAGACAATGTGCTTTTTAGAGTATGCAGTTTATTAACCTTTGTTCTACGTTAAGATGACATTCTAATGAAGGTTATACTATTATATACATGATTTTAATCTTCGAATGTTAGTTGAACACTTCTGGCGAAAAGAGTTTTCAACCATTCTAGTTTACCACCAACATGTAGAGTGGCTAACAACAAGAGTAGATTGAATACAGCTAAGATTACAAATGGTGAACCTGCCCAGAAGTCTGAGGTGTATCCACCAAGCTTTGAAATGATTAGAATTCCAACTCCACCAACAAACCCGTAAACACCAGATATTGAACCGTTATGTGCACGATGCTTATCGGTAGCTAAAGACATGGATGAAATGATTGAGCCAATCTGTGAAGATCCAAAGAATACACAGAAGACAATACTAGCAGGGGATAATGGGTTATTTGTGATTGCAAACCCCAATGAGCCAATAATACCAGAAACTGTTGTAATAATCAATGAATTCTTACGGCCAAATCTATCAGCGATATAACCATATACTGGGGCTAACAATAATGAAACAGCATGGGCGATTCCTGATAGCATCGCTGATCTGATGTACGCATCTCGACAATGGAACTTATCACCGGCTGAACATTTACCCGTTTTTAGGTAGTAGCTATTGACATATAGTGGGATAAAGACAGAACCAACAACAGTGGTTGATCTTGAAACAAAAGCACCAAAGTAAGCCAAAGCAATCTTAGGATTTTTGGCTTCTTTGAAACCCAACTTTAATAGTTCTAAGTATGATGTATTTGAATCTTGCACATAATGCTCATGTTCTTCAGCTTCAAGTTCTTCCAAGATCTCATCGTATGGAGACAGATATCTTGACAGGAACGGGATTTTGAGTTTCTTAGATGAAAACAAACCAAATGCTAAGATGGCAGACGAAACGATTGCAATACCTCCAACAACCAAGTATGAATGTTTCAAAGCTTGCTTAGCAGGTTCAAATTCACCGAATTTAGAAGGAAGTGGTAAATAAACAGATGCAGAGAACACGGCACCACAACCAGAGGCAATACCGATAACAGAGGTTAATTTCCCATTTCTTCTAGCAGGCACTCCATCCCCGTCATCATCTTCAAAATCATCATGAATTCTTTCAGGTTCCACAAGTGGATCTTCGTCATCTGCATTCTTCGCTCCAAAAGAGAGCAATGATTTCAGTTGAAACCCAGAACAGGATAATTCAGCCAACATTGCAGTCAACATACCAGCACCAGCAGTAGCACCTAGCGCAAAGAACAACCTCAGGAATAGCAGATCCGGATACACATTCTTGGCAGTAGTGAATAGCATGAGTGCGATACCTGACACCAGTACACCGAAAGCATTGATGTAATTTGGACCAATCTTGTCACTTAAGGCACCTAGAAGTGGACTCATTGAGATAGAAAGAAGCTCATCAGCAAAACCTAGAGTGCCAATGTAGTCACCTAACTTGTTCGTTATACCAAGCACATCGGATAAGAAAAAGGACTGTGTGGAGCTAAGAAACACAACAATGGAGATGGTTGTGAAGCAGGAGAATGCAAATGCCAGAAAGTGGAGCTTCGTATAAGGGTTTTCCTGGCCCATTATCAATTTGGAATTTGAATTTAGTTTCTCTCTCTACTGGGAGAGAAGAAAGAAGACAGTTTTTAGTTTACACCTCTTTTCATTGTTTTTGACGTACAATAGATGGAATCGATAATTCCGAGGAATATTCGGGGCTGCATGTGGTTACGAAGCCCTTTGATTCTATTATGGTCACGTGGAATTTCCCGGTAGAGCCACGCCCCGGAAAGACGCGAAGACGAAATCAAAACAAAACAAACAAACAAACAAACAAATAAGAGACACTAAGAACTCAGCGCGTATTCCCAAATACCCATCAGTGTAAGGGAAACATGCGTGTTGAAGAGCTGATTATTGATGGGTTCAAGTCCTATGCAACCAGAACTGTCATATCTGGCTGGGACCCGCAGTTCAACGCCATCACAGGGCTCAATGGGTCTGGTAAATCAAACATATTGGATGCCATTTGTTTTGTTTTGGGTATCTCGTCCATGAGCACAGTCAGAGCTTCCAATCTACAGGATTTGATCTATAAGAGAGGTCAGGCTGGTATCACCAAGGCGAGCGTCACTATTGTCTTTGATAACCAGGACACGAGTAAATCTCCTATTGGGTTCGAATCTGTTCCTAAGATTTCGGTCACTAGACAGATCGTGTTGGGTGGTACAAGCAAATACTTAATCAATGGTCATAGAGCCCAGCAGCAGGCTGTTTTGCAACTATTTCAGTCGGTGCAGTTGAATATCAACAACCCTAACTTCTTGATCATGCAGGGTAAAATCACGAAGGTCTTGAATATGAAGCCAGCTGAGATATTGTCGTTGATTGAAGAGGCAGCTGGTACCAAGATGTTTGAAGATAGAAAAGAGAAGGCCGAGAAAACTATGGCAAAGAAGGAGACAAAACTACATGAAATCAGAACGTTGCTAGCTGAGGAGATTGAACCAAAATTAGAAAAATTGCGAAATGAAAAAAGAATGTTTATTGAATTTCAACAGACTCAATCTGATTTGGAGAAACTATCCAGAATTGTGAACGCTCATGACTTTGCACATTATTCCCAGAAATTTCAGAAACTTAAGGATGATTATGAGAATAAAAAGTCATATCTAGATAACTCAGCTTCAGAGATCGAAAGATTAGTTAGCGAGATTGCGAATTTGTCAGAAGATCTAGAGAAGTACAAGCAACAAAAGGAAAAGGAAGCCAAAAAGGGTAACAAGTTAAAAGAGCTGGAAGCTCACCAAACTGAAATATCTAGAGTCATCACAAGATTGAGTACCTCGAAGGGTATCACTTTGGATAGTTTGAATGATGAAAATGCAAGAAAAGTTAATGTTTTGAACCAAATCTCAAAACTAGAAAGAGAATTGAAACAGCAAGCCATCAATCACAAAAAATTGGAGTCTGATTATAATTTAATCAAAAACAAATTGCTTGAGCTACAGTCCACTTCTGTCAAAAAGGAAGAGTTATTATCTACCTTAACAACCGGTGTTTCATCAAAGGGTCATTCTGGTGGTTACAGTGCCCAATTGCAAGAGGAGAGATCTAAACTTAATGAATCAAATGTTATAATTGAGCAGCATAAGCTAAGGGCTCAACACCTTTTATCAGAAAATCAATCAACTGAACCTAAGTTAGCTAAAGCTCAGCATGAACACGATGTTTTCGCTCAAGAAATTGAGCAATTGAAACAAAAAAAGGAAAGCTTAGAGCAACAACTATCAGATCTTGGATTTGATGCTCAAAGAGAAAGAGATCTGAAAAAAAGAGAAGACACTTTAAATAGAGAATCGCACAGGTTGACAAATGAAGTTAATTTTTTGAAGAGAAAGGTTGCTAATCTTGATTTCACCTATACCAAACCATCAGCTAATTTCAATGATAGTTCCGTCAAGGGTGTTGTTGCTCAATTATTCACACTATCCGAGGATAATATTCAATCAGCAACAGCATTGGAAGTCGCTGCTGGTGGTAGATTGTACAACGTTGTTGTTGATAATGAGGTTACCGGTGCTCAACTTTTAGAAAGAGGTCAGTTAAGAAGGCGTGTGACTATTATTCCATTGAACAAAATTGCGGCTCGTACGTTGTCCCATCAGTCTATTCATATGGCTAAAGAGCTGTGTCCAGGTAAGGTTGAGTTAGCCTTGAACTTGATTGGATATGCAGACGAAGTTACCAAGGCCATGGAGTTCATATTTGGAACGAGATTTATATGTGAGGATGCGGAAACTGCAAAGAAGGTTACATTTCATCCTCAAATTAGGGCCAGAAGTGTGACTTTGCAAGGTGATGTTTATGATCCTGAAGGTACTTTATCCGGTGGTAGTAGAAAGTCATCTGGTTCTGTTCTAGTGAACATTCAACAATATAATAATGTGAACAATCAACTCAATCAGTTACACGAAGAACTGAGATCCATACAGAGGGATTTGAATCAACAAGCTGAGTTATCGCATCATACCAAATCTATTCAAAATGAGTTGAATCTAACGACTCATCAAATTCAGTTAGCAGAGAAGAATTTGAGAACAAATAATGCATCACAGTTATTGAATAAGTACCAATCAAACCAAAATGAAATCCAACAATTGGAGCAAAGTGTGATCGAACAGCAGCATTTGGTCGAGAAAATATCGCAAGATATTCACAAGATTGAAAATGACATCAAGGAATTCTCCAGCAATAAAGGGTTGAAACTTCAAGAGTTGGAAAGGGAAGTTTCTTCATTGAATAAAGAGATAAGTTCTGTCGATGCTCAGCTCGAGCAGATGTCTGACGTTTTCCAGTCTTCCCAAGTAGAGCTTGAACAACTCACATCTGAGTTGCAATCTGCTACAGAGTCCATACAGGATATTGATAACTCAATTGAAGAATTGAAACAACAAGGCCAAAAGCTTGAATCAGAATTGGCTGAGAATGCCAACCAATTAGAAATTATAACGTCGCAAGTTGACGTAGAGAAGGAAAACCAAGTGGGGCTTGATGAAGAGATTGCAGATTTGACCAAAGTGTTGAAGGGTAAAAACAAGCAGATGAATGATATAAAATTGAACACGCAGAAACTTTCACACGAGTTTGAAACTTTAGAGAGCCAAACCAATGGGCTACGTAAACATTTGGAAAAATTGGTGGAAGAACACTCATGGCTGAGTGATGAAAATGTTGTTAATAGTGTCATTCAACAAAATCCTAACGTTAACTTAGACGAATGTCATGACAGAATAGCCAGGTTGAAGGAAAGTTTCCAGGGTATGAAACGTAAAGTCAATTCCAACATTATGGCAATGATTGATAACGTCGAAAAGAAAGAGACGTCGTTGAAACAGATGATCAGAACGATTGAAAAGGATAAGAGTAAAATTGAAGAGACAATTGTGACTTTGAATGAATATAAGAGAGAAACTTTATTGAAGACATGGGAGAAAGTGTCGACCGATTTTGGTCAGATATTTGGTGACTTACTACCCTCTTCCTTCTCTAAACTAGAACCCCCAGAAGGTCAAGATATCACACAAGGTTTAGAAGTCAAAGTCAGACTAGGTAAAGTTTGGAAGGAGAGTTTGGTTGAGTTATCCGGTGGTCAAAGATCATTAATCGCGCTTTCGTTGATTCTAGCATTATTACAGTTCAAACCAGCGCCAATGTATATCTTAGATGAGGTAGATGCAGCGTTAGATTTAAGTCACACCCAGAACATTGGACATCTAATCAAAACCAGGTTCAAAGGATCTCAATTCATCATTGTTTCATTGAAAGAAGGTATGTTTACCAACGCCAACAGAATCTTCAGAACCAGATTTCAAGATGGTACTTCTGTTGTGAGTGTTATGTGATACGATAAGTTTATTTAATAGATAATTCATTTCTAGAACACAAAGCTTCTGTGGCAGTAGACGACGGATCTTGTTTCAGGCGGACATTGTTTCTTTATCTATATCGATAACCCGGTTTGGGCCACATACAGATACCGGTGTAGTACTACACGGCCGAGAGCATTTAAACGTATATATAACCCAGATTCATCACAATCAAGCGCTAAATTCCAATGCCTCTTTGAAAAGGCACACACTTCCTGACCACATCTTAGAAAGACATCAATAGTGATTCACGCACTATGGCAGGCGAAACAGAATATGTTCAACTTGTCGGGTCACAACACCTTGAACTTGAAGAGGATGAGACTATAGATCATCCAATCTCAATAACTGATGAAACCACCACATTACTCACATTGGAAGATCCCCCTGATGGTCGCCATCTTGGTGTTTACTCCACAACGGTGTTGTTCGTTTGTCGAATGGTGGGATCTGGAATATTTGCAACACCGGGAGGTATATATAACGACGTTTACGGGTCCCCGATACTGTTCCTAACTGTTTGGTTTGCTGGTGCGTTCATCGCATATACGGGACTCTCCGTTTATCTGGAGTTGGGATCGCTGCTGCCTAGAAGTGGTGCCACGAAGGTATATCTGGAGTATTTGTTTCCTAATCCAAAATATTACTCTGCTTTCGTGTTTGGGTCATTTAACGTGTTTTTCAATATATCTGGTGGTAATGCACTGGTCTTTGGTCAGTATATCAGATATGCTTTTGACCTAGAAGACGATGAAGTCAAATCGAGGAATTTGGGTATCTGCTTGATGTTGTTTGCATTAGTCGTTCATGGATCATCAAGAAAATTTGGAGTTTATGTTCAGAATGTTGTGGGTGGATTGAAACTTCTCTTGTCAATGTTGATGGTATTCGTTACTCTGTACGTAATGCTTTTACCAGCTTCAATAACTAAGATTGAGAATCAACTCAGTTGGAAGTCTTTCTTCGCTGTCACAGATTTTGATAAGATTTCCTTTTCTGTTATTGGTGCTACAGTATTGAGAACTATTTACTCATTTGGTGGATGGACATCACCTTTTGTTGTCAATAATGAAATACATAATCCATCAAGGACATTGAGGATCACTGCTCCGTTATCGATATCATTTGTGATTGTCCTATACATGCTATTGAACGTAACATATCTAATAGTGATCCCTTCATCCCAATTACGTGAAGGACACGAATTAGTTGGTGGCATCTTGTTTCAAACGTTGTTTGGCGAAGTTCTAGGTAGAAGGATTTTGTCGACAATAATAGCAATTAGTTCAGCTAGTACCTTACTTGTTGTTATCTTCTCAGATGCTAGAATGATTCAAGGTATATCTCGTGAGGGATTCTTGCCATTTTCAAAAGCATTGGCATCAAACTTTCCATTCGGCACACCTTTGGGTGCCTTGATATTGAATGTGTGCATTTCAGCTAGTGTTCTGTTTCTACCGAAGACAGGCGATCTATACAATTATGTCATTAGTATGCAAATCTATCCAAATCAACTATTTCATGCTGTTCTTTGCGTTGGTGTTTATAAAGCAAGAAATAGATTCCCACAATTAAAGGCACCAATCAGGGCAAGCCATGTATCAATCATATTTTGTTTTATCTCATCAGTTGCCGTCTTCATTGCTCCATTGTCTTCTCCAAAATCTTTATTAACGTCCTATTCGTTTGGTGGCTTGCTTATGTTCTTCGTATTTTCTATCTATTGGTTTGTTGTTGTTAAGTTAATGCCATGGTATGGCGGTTACATGATATATAGAAGAACGGTTCGTTTAAACCATGATGGTATGAAAGTTAAAAAGTGGGAATACGCCTACAACTAGCTCATTGATTCTGAGTTGAGAATTGATGAAATAGTTTCTACAAGTTAGTCTACATTCAAGAATTACTAGAAAACTAAATATATTGGTCCCTAGGGCGTCATTAATACATTTTTAATTAAAGCGATTTAGGTTGAACAAACATGTCTTGACCCTTTCTTTAAGATCCACGTTGTTGTTGTCCTGTATCAAGTCATTCAAGACTTCAACAAATCCGAGATCATTCAAAACTTCAACTCGTCTCTTAGCATGTTGAGCATGGATACTTCTTCTTCTCAACCTTCTTCTTCTCAAAGCTTCACCATCATTACCCGGATTATCTCTGTCTGCAGGAGCCTCAGTTGTGCTACTTCCTTCAACATCCATCATTTCATCAAAGTGACTGCCATCACCAAGCCCACTCATTTCATCATAAAAGGAATCATCAATAGCTTCTAGGTCATCACTTATAACAGTGGTATTTTCTATCCACGTCAAGTTGATGAGAACCCAAATACAACCCAGTTTAACATCTTGCTTTACTTTCTCAGACTTAATCATTTCTTTCAAGTTCTCCAAAATAGGCCTCTTCGAAGCAATCAAGTCTCTAGTTTCTTCATCAATACCTGCCATATGTACAATAACATAAGCTATACTCTCTAATAACCCACTATTTGGCGTCTCTTTTTTCATGCAACTACTCAAAATATTGTTCAAAAATTCGAAGAATCCAAGATCCAAAGAAGGTTTATAATTCAACGTTTGTAACACATGCTTCTTGGAATCACAAGTTAGGTTTCTTAGTACATTGAATGCTTCTTCTTGAATCAACTCATCATTTCTATTGTCCACAATAAAACCAAAGACTTTGTCAAGTCCAATTTTCTTCAAGTACTCATCTTTCTTCTCTGGTTCTTCATTGAACAAAATGTGTCTGAAACACCACAAACAATTTCTCTTCAGGCTAGAATGTTTAGTATTCAGTAGAACTTTGGAAACAATCGAAAGAAGGTCGTTTTCTGATAGCAAGAATGTTCTCAATGGACTGAAATCTAACACAAAATTAGACAAAACTGATAAGATAACAGATTTGAGTAAAATTTCATCATTTATGAAAGCGTTCACATTAATGGTATCGTTTGACAGAGTTTTGATGCTTGTTTCCATTGAATCTTCATCAACTTTAACGAGATTCAACATTGTCTGTACTAAATACGTCTCATATAATGAAGTTCTTAATAGTGCAACACTTCTCGATAGTGACCTTAACAAATAGACAGAAGATAAAGCCAAATGATTTGAAATACCTAGCAGCTCGAGCTTCTTCTTCCCTCTATTACTGAGGATATTGTTCTGTAAAATTTGTAAGTGGTTCTTCAAGATCTTTTCAGTGATTTGGATCAAGTCATCATTTACAATTAGTTTTCTATTATTTTCATTCTCTGCAGTGATTGAGCTCAAAATCAGGAAAAAGTCACTCAAATTGTCTAACTTTTCAATAGATATATCATCAATTCTTTTATGCTTGTTGACAGTTTTCAAAAACTCTAGAATTTTCTTTATGATGTTGCAATTGATCAAGAAATCATGAACAAATTCAAAATCCAGGCAAAGTTTAGACAATATGAAAAATGGATTAAAATTCTTGCTATTTTTGTATTCACTCTTGAATGAACTCAAAGAACTTTCATTATTGTCAAAGGAATCAATCAACTGAACCAAGACAGGTAGGATCTTTTTAACATTGCAAACTTTTGCTGTGTTTGATAACGATGAATATAATGAATAATTCACAAGAATTGCAATCGATGCCAACTTCAGATCTCGATTGTTAGTTTTCAACAATGAGGTTAACGTGAAATAGAGGTTTGGCTCAATCAACTCATCTACTCTCAAGTCTTCCTCATTTGGAAACAAACCTGTGACTGGATCAGCAAATGTTGAGGAAGAACTGGTCTGGAATGGTTTTTCATGACTCAAAAGATGTGAAATAGAGTACAGCAATGGTGGTAGAAGATTGGAGAAGTTTGATATCAGTGGTGGGGTAGGGATGATCTCATTTTCGAAACAGTTCAAAAAAATTTCAGAGTTTTTGTATTTGGATAGCAACGCAGCCTGTGGTTTGATAAGCACAATATGCAAGATTTTGAGTAATGAAGGGAGCAGAATTTTCATAGTCAGTGGATTCAAGTGAGGCAATAGCTTAAATATTTGAAGGTACAATGAGTTTTTGTTCTTTGGAGCTGTGTCAAATTGATTTAGTTCCAAACTTAGCAAAGATGTGAAACTTCGACCAATCTCATTATCCAAATTAATGTTTGTGTTCTTTGAAGATTTGGATGCTAAATTCATGAGGCATTTGAAAGTATTGTTTAAAATCTTATCGTCATCTTGATGCTTGACAGCAACTAAGACCAGTTTATTGGCCGTGTTGTAATCGTTCAATATCTTAGGCGAATGGTAAGTCAGTGAGTTCAAAATAACCAGAATATTGTTCAGCATTTCCAAGTGTACCTGGTCAAGTTCATTCTGACTGATTATCTCGTCCAAGACCCTATACATCTCTTTGAGTTGATAGGAATCTGTAAGGAGATTCTTGATTTCATTGTCGCCAATGATAGACAATCGGATGTTTGTTAAAAACGACTCCATAGACATTGTACGAAATCAGCTTCGGGACGAGTCGGTAATCCAGAATATTGACAGGACTTGAACAGTGGTAGTCTAAAACAGAGTTATTAAGATTATGGGGAATATTATGTGCAACTGCGCGTGTTGGAAATTATGTAAGCGCGAGTTCCGACCTGATGATTGTGAGCAATGTTCAGCAACGACATTGACTTCCGACTCTAAGAAGAGTAAGTGTGAGGAGGGCAATTACAACCCTCATGTTCTAGTCATGTGCTTACCAGTCTCTTTGTGTCTGTTACTAGTCTCTTTCTGAAGAACAGGAGTCGAAGCATCTCGAATATCACATATAACTAGAATATTCCGACTTTACAGAATCGATGACGATACATTAACAGTTGATAGCTACAAAAATAATACTAACAATACAACAAAGATCAATTTGTTTCTAATACTATATTTCTAATAGACTTCTAAGATGTATCTGGAGTTCTCTTTCAACTCTTCAACAGCATCATCGCCCCCAACAATGGTGGACAACTCGTAGGTGATGTCCCCAACAGGCCAGGTTGGACCACATAAGTAGAACGAACCCTCCTCTTCCATGATAGCTGTCTTCAATTCAGGTAAGACTTCTCTGATACGATCTTGGATATAAATCTTATCAGGTTGATCTCTTGAAAAGGCAGCACCAATATGAGTGATGATACCTGCCTCCTTGTAGGCTTCCCATAGTTCACCGTACAAGTATTCTTCCTTCTTGTGTCTAGCACCTAAGAATAAGAAGATCTTACCAATTTCGAGACCTTGTTGCTGTTGCCAGATTTTCTCTTCAACAAAGGCCTTGAATGGTGCCAAACCGGTACCTAAACCAGACATAATGATAGGTTGTTTTGATAATGGTGGTAATTTCATAACAGATGGTTTGACGGAGACAACTAATTCAGTACCGATTGCCAATTCGGATAAGTATCTGGAACATTGACCAAATCTTTTACGCTTTCTGTTATCAACCCAATCAACCACAACAATCAATAAGTGAACAGCATTTGGATGCATTTTTTGGGATGATGCAATAGAATATTCTCTTCTCTTCAAAGGTGGGATAATGGTAAACAACTCAGGTAATGAGGGTTTAGCACTTGGGAATAATTCAAAGATATCAGTATAGCTGTAGAATTCTTCGTCTTGGTATTTTTTGAGTTCAGCAGTACCATCAGAAGATCCTAATAAGGTTAACTTCTTTTTCTCAGTCTCTTCAGTAGCAAACTCGGCTAATGACTCGTAGAATTTTTTACCTGGTTTACCCAAGATATCTAAGTTGTCAGTGAACGCTTGGAAAACGGTTCTGATTTCAATTAGATCATCATCGTCTCTATTTGGAACCTGGACCAATTGATCTGGGTTCAAACCGTAAAATTCAATAAATCTTTCAACTTCTTCTTTGTCATTCTTACCATGAACACCAAGTGCTTCACCAATGTCATAGGTTAAACCAGTACCAGTGACATCAAACTCAATATGGAAAATGTTTCTTGAATAATCATCTGGTGTAACACGACGATTTTCTTGAACTTTAACAATAAAGTTTCTAGCTGGTAAATCTGGTCTCAACGAATTATGATCAGTTTTGAAAGATTCATTGAACGCAAATTTCTTGACAACATCAACATATGATGATGATTCAACTCTAGCTGGTTCCGGAACACTTTTAGCATTTGGTTCAAATGATGATTCAGTGAGGAAAATAGGCAATGAAACTTCAGCTTCTTCTAATGGTAGTTCAGCCCATTTTGGATCAAAGTGAACTTCCTTAACACCACCAGTGAAAACTTTTTCTTCAATAATTGAAGTTAACACAGCTGGCAATAACTCAATATCTGAACCAGAAGCGTGTAGGATTCTTCTGACAATGTCATTAATGTTCAATTGATCAGATGAGTATTTCCAGAAAATGGATTGAATGGCAATTAATCCAGTTCTCCCTTTGGTTTGATCAACGTCACCAATTGAGTGTAGGTCGATGAAGACTAACTTGTTTTCATTTTTGGCAATGTTACGACGGAATTGGACTGGCAATGATTCGACAAATGAGGATAGGTCTTTTGGTAATTCCTCTTTGGTAATGATTAAAACGACACCTTTTTGCTTCAATGTCTTAACAACGTTGAAGTTCTTTAAAATCTCCAAATCTTGAACAAGGATTAAATCAGCAGAATCAATAGCACCAACTCTTTCCTTTTGAACATTTGAGTTCAATTTAGTGGAAGAAATTTCAGCTTGGTAAACACCACCAGCGACAACATTATCATACTTGGATCTGAACTTAACAAGTGAATTTTGATCCAAGGAGAAAGAATGGGCCAATTTTGAACCAACTTCAACGTGTTCGCCATTGTCCAAGGACCACAGAATGAAGTTACCGTATGGTACAGAAGAGCCAAAGTTACTCAATACATCTGGTTGTTTCTTTGGTAAAACAACAAACGAACCAATAATCTGTTCAACAGCAATGGAAGACCAGATGAAAGTTGGAGAGTAAATGAATTCAGAAACTTTCAAGACTCGAGATAAACCATTCAAAAAGACAGTAGCAGTGACGTTAGTCTTCAAGATTGATGATTTGTTATCTAAAGATTGGCCAATAACAACTAATGATTGCGCTGATTTTGGAACTGAAGATAAAAATTCATCAGAATCAAATGGCAATGGGATTCTAGTGACAATAACACCAACTGACAAGTTTTGCGAAGCGTATTCTTGAACCTCTTTGGCGAATAATTCTGATTCAACAGAACCATAAATGACAAAGACAGTTGAAGCTGATTTATGACCGTAATATTCAAAAGGTTTGTAGTTAGTACCAAGAATAGTGTTCAAAGTTGATAAAGCAGCACTTGGTCTCTTGAAAGCAGGTAATGATTCCCAAACAGGAATGTTTGATGATAACTCTTCATAATATCTGTTCAAAGTCTCAAAGTCTAAAGCATTGTCAATTCTTGATGATTCCTTCAAATAGTTCAAACCATCATATAGATGGAATGATGTGGTCAATTTAGAGAAAACCAATGATAACAAAGTGGTATGTTGTACCTCAGATGGAGATAATGGGGTAAAAACAGTGTAGCCCAAATCATTAGCGACAGTTAATGGAGTAACATAGTTGGAAACCAAAGAATGAGTTTCCTCATCATAGTCCAAACTTGCAACTTGGAAAGATAGCGGTAAGGAGCTTCCCTTTGAAGCCAAAGTTGGTTTTAAATAAGGTAATGCGTTACCTGATAATAAAACAGGGTATGCATCGGCTCTATCAACATCAGCAGCTTTCAGATAACCCAAAATGGCATTTGAAGCACCAGATCTAACGTCAAAAGATGAGACACTTGGAACTTCCCCAGCGTTGTTAGTTCTTCTCAAAATTGACCATAAGTTCAAAGCGTTACCCAAAACGTTTTCTTGACCAACAGATTTGAATGAAAAGATCTTGTTGGATCTTGAATAGACAGCAGAAGAAACAAGGTTATGAGGTTGAGTGAAAACGGTTCCTTTCAGCGATTGTGGGTCCTTGGTGAGTCCGAAGGGAGAAGTAACAGTAACTGCGGACAAATTCGCTACAGATGGTGAGCTACTATCGATGGAACCAGCGACAGACATCTTTAGGGTTTGAATTATGAGATATTAAGAGAGAAAGAAATGAATTAATAAAATTGATGATAATTATTCGAGTCTCTATGTTTTTTCGTCACTAGCCTCTTTTCAAAGACCGATAAGTAAATTTCACGTGACTGGGGCTTGAAATGCGGGCTTTGAAAAAGGCAGCTGTCAAGTGTGGCTGAAAAGAAGAAAGGAAGAGATTGTGCCAGTGAAAATGGCAGAAAAAAAGACGTGCCTCATCGATGCAGGAAGACCCTTTCAAATTTTGCCAGACATTACAAAGGATACGGAAACAAATATCACTAACTTAGAACAAAGTGAAAATTGATAAGCAAAACAACAGAAGAAATAAAACACAGGATTGATACTGAGCTAGATAAATAGTAAAGAACGTGTATAAGCTCATCAGTTTTTTTTTTTTTTTTTTGAAAAAAGAAAAGTGCAAAGTGCTTAGACTCTTTTGAGGCCATACACGCAATGGGTAGATGGGATATCGTGAGTTCTATGGTCAAGATTCAGTAGCCATGAATAACCATGGAAGCTGAGGCCTCAGAGACCTAAGACCCAGAAGCAATCCTCAGGGCTCGGTTGTCACAAACTGCTGTAATCTTGATCTGTGTCTGAGTCATAGAAAGGCTAGCTGCAGAGCCCCAGTAGTGGGTGATAATAGATGTAGTAGAAGTAGTATCTACATCGGTGTGCACAGTATATTTTTCTTATGGCTGAAGATGCTATTGTTGAGAGCCGTAAGATACTGATTGGCGGTGCTCGTAACACTGCTATAAACTATAAATCTATCAAGATTGAAGGAGGCAGATTTCAATGTCAGGAGATGATCCAACTGGCTTTCCCATCTTTGTATGTTTTGCATCTAGACTTTAGTACAGATCTTGTCTCTCTATAATTTGATCAGACCAAGAGCAGCCTTTGGCCGGAGACATGGTTGAGCTGTTCCCTCACGACCAAATACCTTCTAGAAACTCGAGATCCCTAAATATAGATGACCAACATTGGTACCAGAGCGAATTTGAACAGAGAAGCGACACCCGAGCTCTTTTGTCGTACTGTCTTTTTGATACTTTTTGCTCGGATAATCTTGCCGCACTTCCAAGGGCCTGTGGATTACCTAAGCACACAGCGAAATGTGCTCCAAAGCAGGATATATAGGCCCCTGAGGATAGTTCGGTTAGTGTCAGTGTGTAGAGAGGCTTGGATAGTGCTAGTGTAATTGGCCTCCAGCAATGGCACTCTGCATCAAGCTGTTTGCTGCTTGATGTTCTCTCAATTTCTCGACATGTCAACGGATAATCCGTCTCGGAGTAACAAATATAGCGCTTTGGAAATTTCAATGATTTCGAAATAGTGAACAAACAAGTACAATCACTGCATCTCAAGCCAGAATAACTAGCTGGAATATCGACTATCTTGTATAGACATCATCCTGCTACATTGTGCCATGTCAGATCTCAAACAATACCTGCCGTACGGTGTCTCAACGCTGCTTGTGCTCTCGTCAGTGGCGATCTACTACTACATCAATTACAACAAGTCGGGCGCAGTTGAACTGAGTCCAGTAGCCAAGATAAAGGCACAGCTCGACAAGTTTACCCAACAGTACGAATCCTACGTGAGCCAAGTCGAATCATATTACCGAGAGGAATTCAACACCATGGAAGATCAGATCTACAGATGTAATTACTTCCAAGAAGAGCTTCTGAAGCTGCTCATCTCTCTGGACGGGGTGGACCTGCTCACTGTGGACGATGAAGAAGTCAGATTGGAGTTAAAGGGTACCAGAAAGGGTCTCATCAAGCAGATCCAGCTGAAGCAGAAGGAGCTGGACCAGTTCCAGAAGGAAAAGCTCGCCCTCGCTAAATGAGTTGTTTTTTTTAGTGGAGATTTTCCAGGGAGTTTTCTTTCCGCGTTACTTTTATTTAGACAGCACATCAGCACAACAGCGCAATAAAAAAGAAAGGCTAACTGCATACGCTTGTTATGGTTTGCTTTTAGTATAAATAAATTATGGTTTCCACCTTGTTTCGATATAGTTTGTAGTTTGGTGCCAGATTTCCAACACATTAATATTTTCACTAGACATTCTAAATCCAATGTCACATTCAATACGCTCACTGGAAAGTGAAGAAGAAGAGCAACAACAGGAAGAGCAATTCGATCCAGCACCATACGACCCAGAAGATGATGTTCAATCAGACTTATCGAGGGTATTCACCTCCATAACGCAAAACAGCATAAGACCCACAGAGACAATGAAGTCTCTACATGAAGCAGGTCTCCAAGGAGAGATCAATCCACAAAGTTACATCAATGCCCCATCTGTCATGCCAGGCCAGATGTTTCCTGAAGAATATACTTTGGAGACAGAAACTGGTCTGGTTCCTATCCAAACATTACAATCCCTAGGTAGAATCAGAACCCATACATCGCATAGCAGGAGGCCCTCAAGAGTACCCAGTGCCAGAGAAGAAGATTCGTCGTCTTTGGAGAAGCAAGAACAGGATTTGGGCGAAGGTGTTGAATTTGTTACATTTGTGATCAATGATCCTGAAAATCCATACAATTGGCCAACATGGAAGAAATGGCTATATACCATTAACTTATCCGTCTTAGTCATTGCAGTTGCATTTGGTTCATCTAGTGTCACTGGTGGATTAGGTTTAATTGAGGATCAATTCAACGTGTCTTCAGAAGTTGCAACTCTGACCTGTTCTTTAATGGTTTTAGGTTTCGCAGTTGGTCCATTGTTATGGTCTCCCCTAAGTGAGCAGATTGGTAGAAGACCAGTTTACTTTATCTCTTTGTTCCTTTATGTCATTTTCAACATTCCTTGTGCCCTTGCTCCAAACATCGGAGCTCTACTTGTGTGTAGATTCCTGTGTGGTGTCTGGGCAAGTTCTGGTTTATCGTTAGTAGGTGGTTCTATCGCAGATATGTTTTCAATGGAGACTAGAGGTGAAGCCATTGCTTATTTCGCATTTGCTCCATACTGTGGTCCAGTTTTCGGTCCATTAGTCTGTGGTTGGATTAATATCAAAACTGAGAGATTTGATTTGATTATTTGGGTCAATATGGCATTTGCTGGTGTCATGTGGATCACTTCAACATTGGTTCCGGAAACTTACGCACCAGTCATTTTAAAGAGAAGAGCTCAAAGATTGCGGAAGGAAACAGGTAATGACAAAATCATGACTGAACAAGAAGCTCAAGGTCTATCATTGAAAGAACTAGTTCAAACATGTTTGGTTAGACCATTATATTTCACCATCAGTGAACCAGTTTTAGATTTGATGTGTTGCTACGTTGGTCTGATTTATGCCTTGTTATACGCCTTCTTCTTTGCATATCCTGTCATCTTTTCTGAACTATATGGGTATAATGATGCGTTTATCGGTCTTATGATGATTCCAATCTTGATGGGTGCCTGTGCTGCCTTAGTGACAACCCCAATCTTGGAAAGGAGCTACATCAAATTGACGAAAAGAAGAACACCAACTCCCGAAGATCGTTTAATGGGTGCCATGATTGGTGCCCCATTTGCTGCCGTTGCATTGTGGATCTTAGGTGCCACTTCCTACGAGCATATCATTTGGGTCGGTCCAGCATCATCTGGGCTAGCCTTTGGTTACGGTATGGTTCTGATTTACTATTCAATCAACAACTACATTATTGATTGTTATGCCAAATACGCATCGAGTGCATTAGCTACCAAAGTTTTCCTAAGAAGTGCTGGTGGTGCTGCATTTCCATTGTTTACTCCACAAATGTATCATAAGTTAGGTTTGAATTGGGCCAGTTGGTTGTTAGCATTCATCGCCTCTGCCATGGTGCTCATTCCATATGCCTTCTACTTCTACGGTAAAACCTTGAGAGCTAAGCTATCCAAGAATGATTACTCTGTAATGGAGTAGAATAAATAACAAACGAGAACTACATAGAGACTCATAATACAGTATTAATTTTTGATATAACGTTGTAGTTACCGCATTGGGAAGTTAAGCAACATTGATATGATATGGCGTCTTTTATTTTCGTTGCTATGGTTACTTACGTCAATTTCAGAAAAGCAAAGAATTTAAGGAATTCGAAACTCGATTATTCTCCGAACTGAGATCTCTGTCACTTATTCTATAACAGATCCGCAATTTCACTCATTTATTCTTGTATTTTTTGCTCATTTGAATTGCTATCGCTCGTTTTGATAGTTTAGTATTATTAGCTGAGTGAATTAAGAATGGTGAAATCTACAGACCCACTTCAATCGTTGTTGGATGATCAAGTCCCAAAAAAGACAAAGAAGGGGATTTTAGACTATGCCTTGTTGAAAAAGAAGAGAAAGGCCCCAGCTGCTGACATTCCAAAGGAGGATGTTAAAGAAGAGGAAAAGGAAAAAGTGGGGGAAGGGGAAGTTGATTCTCCTGAGCTCGAGAAGGGTGAGATAGCCATTGTCCCAGAATCTAAGGGTGAGGCCGAAGCTGCTACTGCTGACTTTGCTCAGCCAGAAGAAGCTCAATCCTCCAAGGACCTAGAGCCTGAAAGTGAGCCAGTAAAAGAAGTCGAGGAGGTTAAGGAAGCTGAGAAGACTAAGGATGCTGGCCCATCAATTGCTGAGAATCCAGAATTCGAAACCAAATATGTCTCTCCATTCAGATCATACAATCCTTCCTCTACCCCTAAAAAAAGTTCCAGGTTTGCTGAGTTGACTTCTCACAAGAGCTTAAACATACCTCGTATCTTTTCGAAATTGGACAGTAAGCATAAAGACCAATTGTCCAAATTGGAAAGCACCCAAAAAGATTTGGAATCTGTTCAACAAAAGCATAAAGAGAATCTGATCAAAAGTGAAGAAGATGACAGAACCGAATTAGAGAAGGCTAAGGCTAGGTTGGAGGAAGTTGAAAAGAAGAGGTTAGAAACGGAAGAGGAATTGAGAGTTGTTATCGAAAGGGAAGAAGCGTACAAGAAGCAACAAGAAGAAGAGAAGAGAAAATTAGAAGAAGAGAAGAAGAAACTAGCAGTTGATCAAGATGCTATTGGCGAAGATGATGATGAACCCAAGCAATTGGAGATCCCAGTTAGTGAATCAAGAGAGGGAGAATTGGTTGAAACTGAAGCTGATGAATTGAAAAGTGAAGCTGATCTTGGTGAGGAGAAAGTTGAGACTGCAGAGGGCGAGGAAAAGAAAGAGGCTGAAGTTGAAGGCCCTGCTAAAGAAAAGGAAATCTCGAAGCCAACTGGGTTGCGCAGAAGGCTATTTGGAACCACCATTGGATCTTTAATTGGTCTTTCAGATGATCATAGTAAAAAGAAGACACCTCAAGAGAAAGAAGAATTAAAAGCCCAAAAGCACAAATCGAAACTTGAAAACATTCAAAAGTCCTCAGAGCTTGAGTTGAAACAACTGGAAACTACCTATGATGATGAAATCACTAGATTGAAGAAAGAAATTGAGCAGATCGAAACTTCGCTAGCTGAACACGAAGAGAATGTTCGTAAGGAAATCGATGAATCTAAAATTACGCACGAGGAGGGTTTAGTGAAACTTGCTGAACAACATGAGGAAGCTAGGAAGAAGAAACTTGAAGAAATTGATCTTGCTGTGAAGAGTAAATCAGAAGAAATCGAAGAGTTCAAACAAAAGCAAGAATCCACAGCTGATGAGTTGAAGGAATTAGAAGCAAAACAAGTTGAAACTTCTGAAGAGTTGAGAGATCTAAATCAAGAAGTTCAAGATTTGAAGATTAGTGTCAAAGATGAACATACTAAACATAGTGATCTATTGAAGGCCAAGTTGGCCAAATTGGAGGACATCGATGCGTTGAATGAATCCAAAGCTAAATTATTGAAGAAGCAAAGAGACGAGTCACTTGAGGGCTCTGAAGAACATGAAGTTGCTAGCGGTATCAAAGAAATCGACAGTAAGATCACAAGCATCAATAAATCCTTGGAGGATAACCAAAAGGAAGTCGATCTCGTCGATGCCAACAAATCTAAACTATTAGAGAGTTTAGCAACAAAGGAAAAATCACATTCGGAAGGTGTTGGAAAGGGTAAGGAACTTGATCAAAAACACAGTGAATTAGTCACAAAGTATCAAGCCCAAGAAGATGAGTTCAACAAGCAGAAGGATTCATTACTTTCTCAAATTGAAGAGGCAAGAAAAATCAGAGAAGCTTTAGCAGATGAGTTGAAGAATGCTGCTCCTGATTTGTATGATACTTTTGAGGAAGAGTCGTATGTTGATATTGATAAATGAGAAGGTCTGGGACCTTCCTGTTATTATTAGTTTTTTTGTCTTTTTTTGTCTTTTGGATGCATTTCCTGTGTACATCTATTATCAAATTGTGTTACTATATATTATCATTCCGTTCCAGGGTTCGTAGACAGACTACAGCTTCAATTCAAGAAAAGCGCAGCATTTGTCATGATTTGAAAGACACCATCTTAATGCTTACAGTATTCCATAAATTGAACGAGGTGCAGCTCCCATGCCGTCAGTTAATCGGGATCACAAATCAAAAAATCCTACATTTGTAGAACTACAGTTGAAACTGACAGGAATGCGCTGTAAATGAACCCAGCTTACGAATCCTCATTAAAATACCAAGCACTGTAAAGAAAAATCAAACAAAGAGTTCTGAATTTTTTAGTTTGCATGGACTCTAGAGAGAAAGTAAGATGACATTTGACGTATTAGCAGACCAACACATAACCGTTATTCACTTTTTTATTTCGATTTGTACGTGAAGTGGACATCTACCCGTCTTTCATTATTACGCAAGAGTTGATAATGGCTTTCGACTTCAACCCTCTAAGGAGAGCGCTCGGGTAGCCCAATGAACACACTGCAGTCTATAACTGTATAACCAAGTTAAGAGATTATAAATTAACTTCTGATATATCCTATTAATATTGCGTTCTGATCAATTATATTACTCAGCATCAGTTAAAGATTCTGTATATGAACAAAGAATTCTTTGATTAAATAAAAACACAAAGCAACTACAGTAGATAGGTTAAAAAGGTGCATAACTCTCAGTATATGAGATATAAGAAAGATTTTGATTGGTTGAAGGTTTTCTAAAACTGAGAGTTCCCAACCTATTTACCAGCACTGACATGTAAAGGAGAAAATAGTGTTAAACCCCATATAACTGGCGAATGCAAATAAGGATGCCAATATAGAATAAATTAGTTTAATCTAGTTGACTAGCATCAAGGGATTTTCCAGATATCCTACGCTGGTCCGCCTATAATGATTCCATCCATTATCTTTTCAGGTTCCCTCCCCCTAACTCCTTCCGGTATAAAAAACTGCATTAATTCTATCCATTTCCTTTTCAGATTCCCTCCCCCTAACTCCTTTCGATATAAAAAACTGCATTAATTCCAACCATTGTCTTTCAGGTTCCCTCGTATTTGTTAATTCCATCCGTTTTCTCTTCAGATTAGCTCCCCCTAACTCCTTCGGATATAACCATCCATTTTCTTCAGGTTCCTCCCCTTATCCCCATCCGATAAAAAAAACTGTATGTCAAAACAATAGTGCGAACTGTATTTGTCAAAAAACAGTAGTGCATCTCGTCATTATTAAGCCAATCAATTTGATTGATACTGCGGTAGAAATGTTTAATAAGACCATAATATAGCTCGATGACAATTGTGCTTATTAATTAGCCGAGTTGTGAGTCCTCTCCGGCTTCTTATATATACTGGTGATAATTCCAATTCGAAAAGGATATTTCTTTAATAGTCAAAAACCAAAACACTAATCAAAGAGAGAAAAATGTCCGGAAAAGTTTACTTGATCACAGGTGCCAATCGTGGTATTGGATATGAATTAGCAAAGAAATTAGCAATTCAAGGTAACACAGTTATTGCAACTACAAGAAACCCTGAAACCTCAACAGAACTGACTAAATTATCCAAAGAACATGAAAACGTTCATATTGTTACACTTGATGTCTCATCTATTGCTTTAATCGAACAACTAGATTCCCAATTAGCTAAGGTCGCCTCTGATGGAATTGATGTTCTTATCTCAAATGCAGGCGCTGGAGGAGCTTCTCCAATCATTTCATCTACTTACGAACTTTGGGAATCGCTTGCAAGAACCAACACTTTCGGTCCTGTTTTTGTTACAAAGGTAGCATACCCATACTTGTTGAAGAAGAAAACAAGACAAATCTTTTTTATTTCAAGTTCTGCAGGTTCCTTGACAGGGTTTATGTCATTTGAAGTTTCGCCTTACGGTGCATCAAAAGCAGCTTTGAATTACGCAGCTTTAGCATTTGCTGCTGAGCTAAAACCAGAAGATTTCACTGTTGTGGCTATTCACCCTGGTGTTGTCCAGACTGATATGTTGAAAAGTGCTGAGGAAGCTTTTGATGAACAAAACCTGGCGTGGATCAAAAGTGTATCAATTACTGTTGAGAACTGTGCTGACAACTTATTGGATGTTTTCAAGAATGCTACAAAGGAGATTAGTGGAAAGTTCCTCGGAAATGATGGTGTTGAGGTGCCACTCTAAGCGTTACTAGCAACAGCAAAGGGCGGCCTTGTCTTTTTACCCCAGAATCATACATTGCTTCTGGTATGTACAGAGAGAATTGAAAATTGATTAGTTTTGTGTTTTATAAGGCATAATATTGGCGTAGAGGGCCTCCGATTTTTAGCTCGTCGTACTAACCAAAGTTAGAATTAAGATCACTGTAAATCGGCATCAAACTATTGTTGTTCCTGACATTATTGTAATCAATTACCTTGGCATTATCAGTTGAAAGCTCTGTGTCGACGCGAAGCAAATGATAGACTGGCTGGTTTCAACATGAAAGAGAGGAATCTGTTGAGTACCTTGAGCCATCTTCAACACCAGGCGATGCTGCGAGCAGAGATATGGTACAGGACACATACAATTCTTTGTTGTTTTACGAATTACATGATGCGTTTTACAGTTCTTTCCACCGTGTATTATAAATAAAAAAAATGGTAAATAGGCGATAGGGTGACGACACAGGTAATAGGTAATACGAACTAGGCGCTGGTATCCCTTGCATTAGTAATTGTAAAAGTTTCAAGTTACAGGTTGCAAGCGACATGTGGCGACCTACAGTCTTCCTCTCTTTGATTACAAACATTATTTAAATTGTCATCACAGCAATTCCAATAGCTTGCCGTGGTGTTCACACAGCTACATATTTTAACCTCTTTTTTGTCAATCTCAATAACAATTTCAGATTTCGAGATACAGGCGCTGTAAAGCACCAAGCTATATTCTACAACCTTCTACAGTATACAAGTGTCAGCTCTATAACATAATTTGAATTAAAAAAGTTATCCAATGATATTAATCCGTCACTGTTATTATAAATACTTGGGTAATTCCAACGTTGTGCAACATCGAAACCAGCAAAGCACGAAAGGCAATAGAAAAGAAAATGTCAGGAAAAGTTTACTTCATCACAGGGGCTAGTCGTGGTATTGGGTTTGAATTGGTTAAGAGATTATCTGACTCTCAGAATACTGTTATTGCTTGCGCTAGGAACCCTGATACTTCAACACAATTGAATGAATTCGCCAAAGAACACAAGAATGTTCATATTGTTAAGCTTGATGTTTCATCTAAGAGCTCCATTGAGCAATTAGATTCCCAATTGTCGAAGGTAGCATCTGATGGTATTGATGTTTTCGTTTCAAATGCAGGTATTGCAACTAGTGAGTCTTATTCTCCTGTGCTGTCCACCGATTGGGATACTTGGACTGATCACTTAACAACCAACACTATAGGAGCTGTTTTTGCTGCCAAAGCAGTTTATCCATTCTTGTTGCAGAAACAAACGAGACAGATTTTCTTCATTTCCAGTCTTGCGGGTTCGTTAACAGGGTTCCTAGAGCAGCTTTCAACTTCAGCTTATGGTGCGTCAAAGTCAGCTTTGAATTTTGCAGCTTTGTCTTTGGCTTCTGAACTAAAACCAGAAGAATTTACTGTTGTCGCTATCCATCCAGGTGTTGTCAAAACTGACTTGTTTGACACGGTTAATGCTAACATTTTAAAGTATCACCCAGAAATAAAGGAATGGTTCGAAACAGCAACGATTAACCCTGAACAGAGTGCTGAAGGTTTGCTTGAAGTTTTCAGAAGCACGACAAAAGACAGTAATGGAAAATTCATTGATTATCAGGGTAATGAAATGCCATATTAGAACGGTGCTTGTATTTTGTTGTCATTCATTAATCGGCAAAAATCAGGCGTTTGTGTATAGATTATTGCATTATTTACGTGATGCATTCTTGAGTCAATTAGTTTTTTTAAGTATCCTCTTGCACAGTAGATACAATCAGATATGCATCACCTACACTCAATTTGGAGCCCTGGCGGGATAAAGGCTCGGGAATAAGCGGCTCTGAACTGCATTCCGTCAAAGCCGGGCAAGAGCTCCCGAACATCCGGACATCTGTAGATGGACCTGAAAACAACATTATCTTATCCAAATGAACCTTTAAATAGAATCAACCGCTAACAATCACGTCACAATCATGTCATCTTTCTTGAACAATTTTTCCAAGAGCTTCCAATCTGGTCTAGAAGGTGTCACCAAGGAGGCACAAAAGTTATCTAATGACTTCACGCCAATCGCCAAAAGAACTGCAAGATTGGTTCAGGAAAAATTTGGTGCTGTTGAGGATATCTCTGAATTACCAGAAGAATATACCTTATTGGAGAAGAAAGTCGATGCCTTGAGAACAGTTTACAAGAAGTTATTGATCATCACTCAAACTTACGAGATCGAATCATACGATTATCCTCCTAACATCAAAGAATCTGTCAATGATATATCAAAGACCATTAGCGATAGATTCCAAAGCTTACAGAAGGCCTCTAAGACAAAAGACCTTGAGAATGTATTGAATAAACCAGAGACGATCAATTTGCCAAAGACATTGAGTCACGAGATCTCTAAGGCCGCTAAGTCTTCTCATGACGTCTTGCTTTCCTTTGGCGAGGAGAATTCTTTATCTAAGATCCTCTTGAGATTCTCCGAGTCGCAGTCGAAAATTGGTAATAAGAGATTAGAGCAAGACAAATTGATAACTGATGAGTTTAATACCAAATTGCAAGAGATCTTGGAAAAGAACTTCCAAGAAACTGCTAAAAATAGAAAGAATGTGGAAGCTGCAAGATTGAATTTTGACACTTTGAGATATGAACTAAAAATCAACCCAACAAACGAAGAAGAACTCCAAACTGCTTTGGATGAGAGGGAAGACGAATTGGTTAATGCTACAGCATTAGCTGTTCAAAGCATGAAGAAACTTATTGGTCCTGCAGAAAGTGTTAACTTAATCATCCTATTCAACAAGATCCAATTGGACTACCACAAATCGGTTATAAGTGAGCTTGAAGGACTAATCAAAGATCTTGAGGGTATTCCACTAGAGGAAGAAGATGAAGAAGAAGAAGAAGAAGAAGAGGAAGAGGAAGAGGAAGAGGCTGAACAGGAAACTGTAGAGACTAAATGATGTTAGATATCTTTGAATTATATGAACGTTACCCAGACTCTGAGATTTAATTATAAACTACGTAGTCTCTCTTCTGTGCCCTTCACCTATTCAATTACTGCGTAGGCTAAAACTGCCCTGTACGGTAGCATATTCTTTTGGTCACGTGACGTCACGTGGGCTTGACACATTTTTAGCATGTGAAATCTATAAGGTCTCAACATAGTCTTTGTTTCGTTTTGGTTCCTTGTTTTCCCTTCTTTATCTGCTCCTGGCAAGTTTTGTTTGACCTTCTTGAATCCCTACTGGTAATATAATCGGAATGACTGCGAGTGACGACGACTTCAGCAACCTGTCCATCCTTGAAGTGGACTCATACTTATCCCTGGAGCAATCTCCGCAACAGCATCAATCAAACACGAGCCAGAAACTACAAAGGAGCCAGTCTTCATGTTCATCAAACGGATCTTCTGGATCGCCTATCTTCTATTCATCAGGTTTTTACAATAACTCAACTGATAACATACCAACTGATAAGATCTCGCTCCTTGAATTGCTTGATCCCATTTCTTCAAGTGCATTTATACAGAAGAAGTATTCTCAGGTTAAAGAAAAGTCATTGACGAAGTTCCAACAGTTGAAAGTCGGGACTACCAAGAGAAAGGAGAAGTACATCAATGAAATTAAGGATTTCGATGGTATGAAGAGGAAGTTGATGGAAAGAGTGGATAAGTTGGACTCAAGATTGAGTAATTTGTTCTACACGTCAAAAACTGAAAAGGTTTGCTACTCAGTTGCCCTGTTTTCTATATTTATAGCAGGTTTCATCATCGGAAAGTTTCCTGAATATTTCCACATCTATTACTCCCTGATACTGGCGACGCTTTTCCCGATTAGAGTCTATACGTACTGGAAGAAAGCATATCATTACTTTCTAGCAGATTTGTGCTATTTTGTCAATGGTTTATTGCTGGCTTTCATATGGATAGCACCTCATTCAGCACATCTATACGTGGCTTGCTTTGCCTTTACTTTTGGGACGTTATCATGGGCGGTGGTGACATGGAGAAACTCACTAGTCCTACACTCGATTGATAAGTTCACCTCTTCTTACATCCATATTGCACCAACAGTTGTGATGTTTGTCATTACACATAAATTGGATTTCTCATATAAGCTGGAAAGATTCCCAGGTGCTGCAAAGTTAACATCGTGGCATTTCCTGAATGGAATTCTTTCGACTTCACTATACTATCTCATATGGCAATCTTTATATCATTACTTCATCACGATACGAAAGGCTGAAAAGATCAAACAAGGCCGTGCAACATCATTTGAATGGTTGAGAAAATCCTTTGCTAATGCATGGCTAGGTAAATTTGTCAACTCGCTGCCTGATCCTTTCCCTGTTGTTGCGTTCACTTTTATACAATATGGATATCAGCTATTAACTATGTCAATTTGTCCCATCTGGTTCTACTACAGGAATCTTGCCACTTTTTTTATTAGTTTTATCTTCCTGATTGCCACTTTCAACGGTGCCACATATTATGTTGACTACTACGGAAGAAGATTAGAGAAGGAAGTTGCAAGGCTACAAAAAGAGATTGCAGAGTTACAATTCAACAGTGCGTCCAATTCACCAATTTTGGAGCCAGTCGCAGAGATGGCCACTGTGAATACCAATTTAGACAAAAGAAAGAGCTGCATCCTCCACAAGGACTGATATATTACTCGTGCATAGACGCATCTGTAGCTTATTAACTTATTCGTATTATGTAATCTCGTCCTAAAAAACATGAAAAAAAAAATGAACGAATTTGATGAAAAAAAGCCTGGAAGTTGGAAACCGGAAGAGAACAGTACAGACAACGACGCTGGAAATGTTCTCCCTGCTTCGTACGTCGGCCAGATCGACGCCCTCAATACGGTCATTTCACAGCGTGCGCTATCTGCTCAATCAGCAGCCGCCATCTTCCACCCCACAACCACCAGCATCAAACAACAAGAGCTCCAACAAAGAACTATCACAAGATGAGAAAATATCACATTTGAACTTTCTAAGAAACTACTACAGCGAAGAACTGGTGGAGAGTATCAAGCTTGCAGAGACCCATATTGACCCTACACATTTTGCCAATAAGAAATTCAGATCAACCGAATTTGCACCACCTTATTTAGATGATTTCAGTAAAAGAGATAAATTCTGGGATACTTTGCACATTGAAGATCCATTAGATTATGACTTCAGACTACCCCTACAACCATCACCAATTGATGTCCCACCAGGCTCAAGTTTGAGTGAAATTAATAAAGGGGGTTCAAGAAACTCCATCGCAAAAGAGTTAGCACTATTAACTGGTTTGGATGAGACATATATTGATAAACTAACAGCAAAGCCATTGATTATGAAACGTGTCTCTAACCAGACTGCAAAGGGTAAAATCCCAACAAATTATGCTCTAGTCGTTGTAGGCGATAAGAGAGGTATGATTGGTATTGGTGAAGGTAAAGATCGTGTTGAAATGAGCAGAGCAGTTTCAAAAGCTCATTGGAACGCAGTGAAGAATTTGAGGTACATTCCAAGATATGAGGACCGTACTATTATTGGTAACCTTGATAATGTGTTCCATGGTTGTAAGATTTTCTTGAGATCAGCACCACCAGGTTTTGGATTAAGAGTTAATCATTACATCTTTGAAATTTGTGAATTGGTTGGCATCAAGGATTTAAGTGCTAAGATTTACAAATCTAGAAATCCAATGAATGTGTGTAAAGGTTTCATTGAAACTTTAACTCAGCAGCAAACTTTAGATGAGCTATCTCAAAACAGAGGTAAAAAGGTTGTTGACATTAGAAAGACTTATTACTCTGCTTAGAATACTCCCTTGTCTATATAACATGTACATAACAAATACAGAAACTTCACCCATCGCCATCAACGTACAAATACTACAAACAAGTCTTACAAATATATCCAAACCTACCATTAAAAAATAACTAATATACAAACAACCCTAACTATGAATGATGAATAAATACATGGCTTTAATCACATGAACAGGTGACTGAACCACATTCTTCTGATTTCTTTATGATTGGAATTCTGGAACAGGTGCAGTCGCAGTCTCTTTCAGCTCTCTTAGCGATCGAGGCGAATGAGCGCATTTGGGTGGTCTTGAATGATTTTGAGACTGGAGATCTGATAGATGCCTTGACGATTTGTGAGAACATTTTAGAATATAGGAGGGGGTATTGGTGGATGTTATGTGTTTGCTAATCTCGATGAAGATACGAAAATGAAGGCTTTCAATACTATTTATACCGATCCTTCATGTGTTTCTTTTTTTTAGATGGCGTTATCTGATTTGGGTGTTTCGTTTTGACACCCAAAATTAAACACATCAAACTTTTAAACCATGCCCAAAATGGGAATACTAACCCAGAGCAGGGCTAGAAGAAACATTTCCCGTGTTATCTTGGTGAATTAAAACCCGCTGGGATTTAATTTCCACTGAACTTTGAGAACCATTCTGTAGATCCTACTATAAGTGATATCCTGATTATCATCTACAACTTTGACACAAACTGTGGTTTCAAATTCGCTATTTTTCCTCGACTAAAAAGAGAAAGAAAAAAAAAGATAAACTCCGCGACGGGGAATTGAACCCCGGTCCCCCGCGAATTGTCAAACGACAAGCGGGGATTCTAGCCACTAAACTATCACGGACTTGTTATGGACACAAGGTTTCACCATCTGATTTAATTTCTGATTCATGCGGGTGACACGTGAGTTCCCGCCGGTTACACCGAAATTTTTTCAGTGAATTTTTGTATACTTGGGCTATTAGTGAGAGAAGTAGAATGAACAGTCCCAGAACGTTTGCTTAGTCTAGGAGACATTTGGTAAGTATTGAGGTAGAATCGTTTTTATAGATTGAGCCAGCTAACAGCTACACAGAACTCCCAGATATCTATCGATAGATCTCTGTTGATTCTTCATATGATAGATCACATTTATAACTAAGACAAGTCATTAAAACTTTTCTTCTCCTTTATATAGCAATTACTGGAGTTGCTCTCATGTAATTTGGTAGGTTTGTGTAAAATCATAACAAATCAATCGATTTGAAGCTAATGAGGCTGAACCACAACGAACAAGGCAACTACACTTATATAGACTAAACAGGTAAAACAGTTCAATATGAGATATAAAAAAAAGATACAGTTATAGAATGGGAGGATAAGAATTCCTATTTTGAAAACTATATGTTCGACGCTAAGTTAATAAACGAAACAACATGCCAAAGGCAGAAGCTGTGAGCTCCCTATATTTTGAAACTTTTGAATTGGCTAGGCATTTCTGTATCAACTTTAAGTCTTTCTTGGACAGCTTCAGTGATATTCTCTAAAGATTTATCAATTTGCTCTATTAGTAAATAATCTTCACTGTTCAGTTTAACGTATCTTAACAAAGTCCTTATCTTGTCTCCATAACCTCTCGGTATTAACTCTATATCGTTGCAAACCAAATCATTAATTAATACAACGGCACTTCTTTTCATTGTGATGTCCTTTTCTAGCTCTAGAATTCCAATGGAGCAATCGATGGAATCTTTGATAAATTTCTCTAACCCTCTTGCATTAATCTTCAAAGATTCACCTAGGATTGACATTGCTGACATTCTTAATTTGTTATCACTTTCGAACTCATTGATCAAGTGGATCGTGTTTGAAATTAATTCATCAATCAGCGGGTTGGACACTAAGAGTTCGTTTTTTCTTTGTATGAAATTCAGTAAGACTTCACCGATTTTCAATCTATCGTCTAAATTGTTCTCTTGATCTTTGATATTGTTGAAGTAATAATCAATTAGGACTTTCAAAGTATCAGTCTCATTCAACTCTAGCAATTCATTTAAAGATTTTATGACATTTAGATAAATGAATGGTTCTGTATCGTGTAACTGGGCCAAATGTAATTCAATAACATTGCTTACAGATAAAATTTCAGATTTTTTCACAATCAACTGGCGAAGCAAATGCAATCCATGAGCTCTGATAGGAACCAAGGGGTCATTCATATTTGTTAAAGCATTCTCCAAGGTTTCTTTGTCCTTGGTAATTTCATCGTTTTCTAAAGTTTCATCCTCAATAGCCTCATTCTGTAAGAGTTGCTTGATTCTTGAGCTTAGTGAAGCACAATACTTGTTTGATTGGAAATTTAATAATAAATTAGATATCTCAGACAATGTCGCTTCATGTTTTGATTTTAAAATTACTGGGTTGGTTTCGGATATTATGGCAGAAAGTAACTCTAACAAAACACCCAGGTTATCTGAATCCTCACCTTCATTTCCAACGTCTAAGTCGTCATCTGAATCTTCATCATCTGAATCAACCTCGTCTGGTGATTCCTTAGCCAGTAAGTCATCATCACTACTCTGGCTTTTAGACTTTACCAGTAATATGTTTTTAATCATTAGCAAGACATCTTCCGGTTTGTCAAGTAAGGAATCTCTAAAGGTTTCGTTGATCTTCTCCAATAACTTCAGATCGATCAAAATCAAAAAAGGATTCTCTTCGTTCAGTGCATAATCAAAGCTTTGAACTTCCTTCTTTTGTAAAATCCACCTGTTCAATACAATCAAGAATTGTTCTCTCACCAAGTCTTTGTCATCAACTTCTTTGAGCAACTCAATCAATGAGTCAATGCATAACTCAATATCATTGAAAAAATCCTCATTGGTGTATTTTTCCTCGTTAAGAAGTCCGTTTTTGGTCCGTATACTGGTCAAATTATTTTCCAGTGTGGTGACAAATTCCAAGCCATCTCTAATTTCAAATCTCACTAAATTAAGAATAATATCTTTAAGGAAATCATTATTTTTGGTAATTTTGAAGAACGATGTCATGATTTTCAGTACTATCTTGTTGTAATCCAGTTTCTTTTTTCGCAAATAATTGAAATAACTCCATAAATTCAAGAATATCTTGGAAAATAATTCATTCAAGAACTCACCGGATGATTCCTTCGTCAGCGAAATTAAAACATTAATCACATCATTCAGCTGCTTTTCAGTAACAATTACATTACCATCGCCATTTTTTCCAGGTTGACGATCCAAATTTTCCCAAATCAAGCTAAATAGGAAATCATGGATGATTCTTTTATTAAGCTCATAGACTCTACTGATGAAATTCAATGCGACAGATAACAAAACTGGTCTATCAACAAACACTAAGATTCCATAGATTTGAGAAAATATGCTTTTGAAGTAAACAACTTTTGAAATGCTCTTAGGAACAGCTAGAAGAACTTTATTAACATGATTGAATTTCTCAATGTTGATGTCTTCGTCATCTCTTATCCCAACGATGAAATCAATCAAACTTATGACACCGTTAGGTCTAGTGATGGTTGTATGCGATAATCTTAATGAGAGGAACTGTTTATATTTGGGGTTTGTGGTTGACTGCAATAACAACGTGTAAATGGAGTACAAATTGTATGTATCGGACTGACTTTCAAAGTATTCATACTTTTTGGTTATACCTTGATCGTTTGGATTGGCATGTATCAGTACTATAAGACACGTGATTATATCAATGAGACCAGTTCCTTTGATTAGCAGATCTCTTATATCATCCTGTCTGCTGAAAAGCGTTTCAAAGTTAGATATTATGTTGAGCAGTAGTTCATTGTTCTTACCGGTTCTTTGCCTTCTGAACTGAAATTTCTTCGATTTTTCATTGAATGACTTCAAACGTCTTTGGTTCAAAGGTAACCCTATATCTATCGGGAGTAATGGAGATATTAACTGAAGAATAATGAAATTAGTCAGCTCGTTAAGATATTTTAAATCATGCAATGAGATGGAGATCAAATTCGCCTTTTCTGAATCAGTTTCATTCTTTTCCTTTGCTATTTTCGAAAGCCTCTGGATTTCAAATATGAATTCAAATGACTTTGCTATCAGATATTCGATCTTTGCGCTATCTTCAACATCCACTTGATTGTCACCGCCTTTCAAGCAGTATTGAGTCAGAATGTCATTTTCTGAATCTTCGTCAATTTCCAGAAAAACAGCCAGTTTCTCAAACTCTAGATCCAAGGGATTTTTCCTTTTCTTGTTTGGAACATTCAGCCCCTTTCTTTTGGGTGGATCTTCCATCCTAGACTCTAATCAGAAGCTGTAGGTATGTATATATGCTTGAAAGAGTTGAATATTATATGAATTATAATTTTATGTTACGTAAGAAAGAAAAGAAAAATGTCTCCGCCTCGATCCTATTGTCTTCCCAACGCAGGCAGTCTCTGCCTGGAGAAATATAGCCGACATTAGGTACTTATAGCAAGCACACTTGTAGAAGCAGCTTTCCACCGAAATATATTGAGAAAGAAGTCCTCGAACACGTTCCTTACAGAGATGAATCCTTGAGTCTGGTATGAACGAAACATCTGAGATCAAAGAACATCTTTATCCAACACAGTAAGGGAATATGTTTCTCAAAAATTGGGTAATTATGAGGTCAAAATACCGCATTCTGGTCAGACAGACTTTCTATCATTAATATGCATGGAAAGGTTTATACTTTACTCATATCCGATGCTTACAAGACCCTCAGCAACACTAGTAAATTCAAAAAATGCACTATACAAACGAGTGAAGTCTAAACCTTGGCTGGAGGGATGGCTACTTCAAGTGACTCAGCAGGATCCTCTGTTGTTTCAGAAATTTCATCCTCCATTCTGTGTAAACGTAAAGACTTACCATGAAGGGCATCCCATTCTTCCAAGTTTTCATTCTTGACTTTAATGATTCTGTTGCCCAATTCACCGTTACTCAATTCATAACGTTCAACTCTATGTTTGTAACCGTATAGGTTTGGAACAATGAATTGCCAAAAGACATAGTATAGATAACACAAGACCAGCAAACCAATAGCAGTGACACAATAACTGGCATAGAAGAAACCTAGATCTTTAGCTCTCAAGAGAATCTTACCAGCTGCATCCTTTGGTGGCACGAATGGCATAATCACAACAAATAACTGGTATGCCTGTTGAATGATTAAGAGTACAACTGGGATTTGGAAGCTCTTTCTTTCTAATCCTGCTTTGGCTCTCTTACGTCTCAAAAAGATTAAACCGACAGACAGTTGAAGATCGAAAATATTACCTGCGTATGAACCTAAACTGATGATGAAGTTATAAGCTGATCCGGAAGGAATGGCAAGACTGACAATAGTGTTGACAATAAAGGTGACTAAGATTGGACCAGGAGCGGTCAATCCATGCCAGTTAGTAGCGACCCAGAAGTTTCTGAAAGGCAAGACACCTTGTCTACCACATTCTCTCAAGGATCTTGAATGTGATACAACAGCTGGAATCAAATGACCAAACGCAGATAGACCAACAAGAACACTTAATGCTCTTGTTGCAGCTTTGGTCTTGAATACATTCTCAAAGAATAAAGAAGCTGTCAAGACACCAGAACTCTTGATTTCATCAATTGTACCCGCACCTGCAAAGAATGCCGTGATACACAGGATGTAAAGGATAAAGATGACGAACAAGGTTATTGGAACAAGGACTTTGAAACCAAACATTCTCTTCTTGGAAGGCAATTCATTAACAACTGCAACAGGATATTGTAAACCACCATATGCGAAGGAGACTTTTAAGATAGCTGAGGCGATATTAGAAGCACCGTTACTACCTGTCGTTCCTTCCCAACTGTTTCTGAAGTTAGCATGAGGATCTTCAACAGAGGTCCCACCAGCAAGAACGACAAACCCAGTGACTGCAATGAACAACAATGAGATGATCTTAGCATGGCCAATCCAATTCGATAATTTTAGTGACCATTTTGTGGAAAGGGTGGCCAAGATACAAGTGAATGCCAAGATACCCGTTGCGATACCCTTTTGGCTCCACTCTTTAGGTTCAGCATCTGCAGCTCTTAGCATATATTGACCAAATGCGATAGCTGAAGAGTTCAAGAATGAAAGTATAACATTGACAGCTGCAAATGAAGTAGGAACTGCAAAGGGTAAAGTATCACTCAACAAATGTTCCAAGAACACAACGTCACCACCACCTCTGTTGGGGAAATACTGAATGTATTCAATGTACACCATCAATCTAAACGCAGCAATGATGAACCCAACAATCCATAAGACATAAGAGGCACCCACAGACCCAATAAGTTGTAAAACTGTACCTGGTGTGGAAAAGATACCTGTACCAATAACACCACTCACGGTT
Source organism: Komagataea norvegica (assembly GCA_030567455.1). Lineage (NCBI taxonomy): Eukaryota > Fungi > Ascomycota > Saccharomycetes > Phaffomycetales > Wickerhamomycetaceae > Komagataea > Komagataea norvegica. The sequence continues at coordinate 61,166 of JAJLSD010000033.1, forward strand.
AAGTATATCAATGAGACATAATTGACATTGTAACCTAATGGGTTATTCTTCTCGACAGGCGCACCGACTGGGTCAAATTCAGCCTGTGAATCTGAAGAGTCCTCAAGATCACTGTCTCTGCTGATGAAGGCCACATTTTTTTCACTCAGGTCGTGCTCTTCAAGGCCATCACTGGAAGCAGTGGATTTCGAAGTCACGTAGCTTTTCAGTCTGTTGGCAATGGCCATGGTTTAATATTTAGGTGAATGAGAACCTAAATGTGATCAGATGGGAGGTAGCGAAGATATATTTATACTTTTATGTGGTTCTTATTGTGGATGAAATAATGAGTGATAGGTGATGGATGCAGAGTGCAAGAGAACACAGTGGTAATTTGACTAGTCAGTAGAGCAATACGGTCCCGCAGACATTATTCATCTGGAAGGGTTAATTTAGCCACATTTTGGTAAATTGGATACGGTACTGCATGGAGTCAACTCCATCCTATACGATTTGAAATGTTGATGCCTCGAGAAACACAAGATCGAAATGCCAAGTGCGGCGGATCTTGCATGAATCCAGCAGTTGATGCACTCCTCTATAGATTCTGGCAAGGCTACAAGGGAGAGTCTCCCTACATCTCGTTAACAGTTACAACTTACTAATGGTTGGATACTTGATGGACCCTTGGAGTTCGGGAGTTTGGGCTTCGGACCCCCAAACGGTTTAATTTTTGACAGGTGAATTAAATTCTGGTTTCAGAGCCGAGAAGCGCCACGCCACGATAGCGAATTGTTGACACAATTTGATAATAGACTGCCACAAAAAGTATACGGCACGGGATTTATACGAAATGTTCAAACCACGGCATCAAATGTTCGAAGGATCACACAGTTTACAACGGTTCAAAGAGCTCAACGATATTGAGTCCCCTAATCAATTCAGAAAATCTACTCTCTTAATCGTCATGGCGACCGATAAAATTGGCGTAGGATAAAAATTTGGGGAAAAATCTAAACATTTTTGAAGTTCTTTCACAGCTAGAAGGACCTTATGTATATATATACATGATTAATTTTCTCAATGTCGACGTCTCCGTCGTCTCCTATCCTAACGATGAAATCAATCAAACCAAAAACTCCATTTCGCCTCGTAAAAATATTGAAGATATGATACTGCGATGCATTCAAAGAATCTTGATTTGAAATATGGACTGTGTGTAGGAATGACAAATATGGCACCACTCGTTGAATGCAAATACTGAAGGTGTATTATAAAATGTGCTAATCTGTTCATGAGGAGTTCCGAAACTTGAACCTTGGCAAGGTTTTCCCATCACTAAACATTCAATCGGTGGTTACGGTGCCTTATCCGGTTAATTACCGATTACATGTAAATATCACGTAAATATCAATCAGTTTTGGACCCATCTAACGCTTAATCGGGTCCGAAGAAATTTTCTCGTTGTTTACGGATTGATAAAGAGGCTTGGAAACAAAATGATCCAACTGAATTGCTATCTAAAGTCAAAGTTGACGAAACGGAAGGTCTAATCTCGGTAAAGCTGATCCATTCTATCACAGAGAGCATTAATTAATACCTGAGAATCTATTTCAGGCCTCAAAGTACGCAATTTTTGAAAATCAAAGATTATGGTCATTCGAACTATTTCATTTCAAGTTTTGCGGAATAACACGCTAAAAATCATGCGAAACACCTTGGTTTGGAATCAAAGCTATAGTGGCTTTTCATTGACAATGGCACAGGACTGCCAGCCTCCACACGCAATACCAACGCAGTTTTCTAATGTTTCAATCGTTGTAGGTATCGTCACCCTTACCGAAGATTCACCTTCCCTTATACCTCCTCTTTCTAAAGTCTCTGTGGCAGTACCCAGACCAAGACATCCACAATTTTTACTCTCTAATCCCCAGGAAAGTAGTTTACCCGATGCTAATAGTGCTAACAGATGGTAATCTCCAATTTGAATATCTAGGCATCCAGTTGAGTTTAATTCAGGGATAGTTGTCACTTCATCAGGTTTGTTCGACTGTCCAAATAAACACACGTCAATGTTCGAATATATAACAAAGGTTTGGAAAAATCCAGATATCTTTATCGCTTTCGGTTCAAGAAGCGTCTTGTTCAACTTCTTCAGTTGTTCTGGAAATTGAGGTAATTCAACTGAGAAACCCTCAGCTATATTGAACTTCCAAACTGTGAGCTTTGAATCAATATAAATAATATAGTTCTCCAATCCAATGAAATCAACAACTTCACGATCAGTGATCATTATTGCCTCAACGTCAGAACTCACAGAATCCTCCAACAATGGCTCTCTTTTCCTCCAGTAAGCCAATCCCCTACCATAAAACTCAACCAAGTTATAATCCCAACCAGCCTTAGTCTTTTTCACCTTGTTCTGAATCCCTTTGAAATTCAAAGGAATCCCAATATCATGATCATCAAAACTATAAACAACATGATCCTCCGACAACCCAACAAAATGTGCACGGCCAGAATTTATATCCTTAAACTTAACCGTCTCATCGCCAACCACTTTAACCTTCCGCACCTCTTTATTCTCACCATTATTCGTATCTTCAATGGCATTGGGTAGGGTATACGGCATAGTTCTTACCCCACCAATTCCACCAATGGGCAGAATAGAAGGACCCCCTCTCCCACGTCTGATTATTGGATGTTGCTGTTGCTGTCTCTGTCTCTGCTCCTGTTCTCTCGCCAGCGCAATCAGCTGGTTGTAATCTCTGCCATGTGACACAGAGACCCCTGAATTATGGCCATAGTGCCATGATGAACCCGTTGAGTAAATGTCTCCTTCACTCGTCAGGATTTGGAACGAGAACCCACCTGCTTTGATCAACTTTACGGATTTCTCAAATTTAGGAATTTTCGTTGGTTTGAATACCCCATTGTTGAACCCACTTCTGACGAAGTTAGCGTCTTGATTTGATTCATGGAGATAGCTGACAGTATAGCCTAATCTGCCACCTGTTAGTGATCCCCAGGAATAAAGGGATGCGTTTTTACGATCCTTATTGATCTGTGACCAGTCTGGGTGCTGTTTATTCCAAGTGTATGATTTTAAGGAGTCATTATATGAGAGTTGGAAGATATGTGCTTGAATCGTGCTAGAGTTGGAGATTATTTGATAGAATCTGTGACATGTTAATGACAGGTTTACGATTGTTGATCTATCTAGATTTGACAGGACCAGGTCATGGATGTCAGACGGAAGGTCAAGGATGTTTTCGTTGATACTGATTTGGGACATGAATTCGATTGGAAGGATCTTCTGTTGTGTGTAACTTTGTTTTAAATTAAAAGTTGGTTGGGATTAAGTAGCTTCGCTCCTATCTACTATTGTACTATTGTTTGTCGCTGTCGCTATTTCATTATGATGACGTCATCATTTTTATAGCAGCTCTGAAATGCGGTCACTGACGGACTGTATTGATTGGTTCTACTTCCAATACAATGAAAAAAACATGTCCTTTGTGTCAATCCCTTTCAAGCCTCAACCCCAGGATTTGTCGTTCCATATAATCCTACGCCCTGAAATTATTTGTCTTTCCTCCCATGGTGTGATATTCTCTTCTTTGCTGGGCAGTATCGTCCCAGTACAATTACTGATTTTCTAATAGCAAGCAGTAGTTCAAAAAAAAATGATTAGACACTAAAAAGGTGCTTACTAGACACTACGGTGCTAGAGACTAGATAGATCCCTGATCAAGCCTATCCCAGTCACTAGACCCGCATACAAGCTTTTAGTCTCCACGTTTATTTATTTATTTTATTTAAGCTTATTTCCCCTATGCATCGCTTTTAAAAGCCGATATCTGCCAGATCGATCTTCGCTGGGCAGAGACCCAGGCGGAAACCCGCAAAGACTTTTTCAGCGGGAGCCAATAGTGTCTGGGGGCCCTGCAGAAAAAAGGGTGTCTCCGCAGAACTTCAGGCTGCCATTTAAGCAGTGATTAATCCCCGTTTTCACTATGCGGCTGCTCTGGCCTGCCTGCCTACATCCTACCTAAACACACACACACGCAACTTCTACAACAATGAAACTCTCAGTGCTGCTCTCAGTGGCTGCCGCCTTGGTGTCGTCAGCCCAAGGGTTTGACCTCATGACATTGCTCCAACGCCCAACTGTTGAAGATGCTGCCAGTATCGCTCGTACTTTGATCAACAGAGAGTCTCTGGCCAATTTGAACACCATCTACCAAACTGGTGATGACAAAGGTCTACCTACCTCATTTGTCGAGTACTACGCTGATTGTGGTGATGATGGATCTCCAGTTTTCCTTGCCGTTAACATGGGTACCTCTTTCAGAAACATTAATGAAGGTTCTCCAGTTACCCTAACCATTAGAACTGGTGATCATGCCTTTGATGAAGATGTCAACAGAGAGTATCCTGGTTCAAGACCAAAATCAGTCGCTGGATCTCCAAGAATCAACTTAAGAGGTAAGTTCCAAGAAATCACCTCAGAGGACTCTGAAGCTTATAACAAGGTTGAAAAATGTTTCTTGAACAGACATAAAGATGCTGCTTGGTGGTTGCCAGGTAATCCAATCCATAAGACTCATTTTGTCAAGTTTAACGTTGAAGACATCTACTTTCTTGGTGGATTTGGTGATACTGGTTATATCGGTAAGATCCCTGTTGAATTATACAGAAACTCCTCAATCTTGGATGACTTTGATGAGGAAGGTAGCAATTTGAGTGTTTTAAGAACTGGAGATGACGATATCAAAGACTGGGCTTTTGAAGCTTACTTAATGAAGCACCAATTGATGGATCTAAGCAACGGATTTTACTCTAAGATAGATACCCAATATCAACTCATTTCTGAATATGTGAAGAATCAAGAAGATAACGGCGATGATGTTGTCTTGGACTTGTCTAATGAGGAATCATCCTCAATCCTAGATTTATTCAAATCAAGATTCTCAAAGAGAGATAATTCTGAGACTGACTTGCAATTCAAATTGAAGGATTTATCAAAGGAAAATTTGACTGTTCTATTAGGTGAATTGGACTCTTTAAAATCAGAAATTGTTGAATACACCGCTACTCTAGTGGCCAAGTATGAAAATCTATCAACTGGTTCAAGAAATGATCCACATCATGATTTCAAACAAGATCCACATCACAAGTTCAACAAGGATCCTCATCACGATTTCAAACAGGATTCATACCATAAATTGAGCAAGGATGATCCACACCACAAATTCAACAAGGACCCACATCACAAATTCAACAAGGATGATCCACATCACGATTTCAATCAAGAATCATACCATAAATTGAACAAGGATGATCCACACCACAAATTCAACAAGGATCCTCACCACAAGTTCAACAAGGATCCTCATCACGACTTCAAACAAGAATCATACCATAAATTCAACAAGGATGATCCTCATCACAAATTTAACAAGGATCCTCACCACGATTTCAAGAAAAACCATCCCTTAATTCCTAACAAACCAGATTCAGACCCAAGAAAAGTCTCTCTATACGGCAAAGACCCACATCATTCCAAGCCATTATCAGATGCACATCACGGAAAGAAACAATTGAAAATTCAAGGTGATTTACAAAATTACCGTATTGTTGAATCTTCATTCCATGGTGATGAAAAGACTCAATTAAAGCCTGGTTTCTACTCAAACGTTGAACTATACAAGGTTCATCATAACACTGAGGAAGTTCCTGAAGGGTTTGAGGAAGAAATGGTTATTGTTGTTCCTTCAAAGGATGAAGTTGCTCCAAAGTTGGTTAATCAAGCTGGAAATTGATTGTCATTTCTTTCTTTTTTTCTACTTTAGTTCGGTGCCTGAAATGGGTTTTTTATAGCGGTTGATACGGTGTGGTTTTTGTTATGTTTTTTTTTATATATATTATGATACATTGAATGAAATTGACTATCTTTTCTTTACCCTACAGTTCAACTTATCTCTATATGCATAATTTTTTTTCAAGTGTTTATTGATGTTCCCTCAGTATCGAAAGATCTATTATCACTATTTAAGCTCCTAACACACGGCCTTGGCCTTGGAACGGAGTAGTATTGCCAGCTTCATCACCTCCAACGCTAACAACGTGCTGATCTGCATCTGAAAGACTAAAATATTCACCTTCTCTAACATATTTGGCATCTTCTTCTCTATAGTACTTGACAAATGAAGGGATCAATTCAATCAACTTGTTAGCTTTGACTTCAATCCATTCAATGATTGAGGACTTAGGGATCAAAATTTTGAAGTATCCCAACGCTAAAACGTAACCCATCAACAACCCGTAAGCATGTCCCAGTAAACTGGAACCAGGAACAATAATCTTCATCAAGATCAATGGGATAATAGGGGTATATATAGTTGGAATTGTAATCGTTGGAGTAATTATATAGGTTGCATTGATTAAACTTTCATGATATGCAAACCATCCAAGGAATGAAAACACTAGTGCACTTGCACCGAGGACTTTCATTTCCGGATAGAACAAGAACCCAACTATGGAATATACCAACCCAGTGGAGACAGTTAACAGATTAAGTATTACTCCCGAATATACCGTCCCGTTACGTTTTTCAAAGTTTGAGAGTACGGTAACGATACTCAGAACGTTGAAGAACAAATGAAGGAATGATAGATGGCCCATTGAGTAGAATGACAGACGATTCAGGTCCAGTTTCAATAGATCTGATGGTGCTAATGAGATGGTGTCGTTGACTGGGATGATGAAGTTCAGAAGGTATAACGCGGTCAAGAAGATGACGAGACCGGTGGTTAGAGCTGGCGGGAATGGGCGGCGAGAGAACGCCGCAGTGAGTGGTGTTGGGAGCTGCATTCTATTCTATTCTATTCTATTCTGTTCTGTTCTATTCTGTTCTATTCAGGTCAATGTGTGGTATTCCAGTGAATTGCCTCAGTTATGAGTTATGTCTGCGTAAAACTAAATTAGCTGATGAAGCGCTACGCATATAAAGTTTTCAAAACTCAGTTTTTTATTTCCCATAAAATTATCCAAAATGTAAACAAACAAAAATGCCAAAAAAACACTAATAATTACCACTACAATACAATACAATACAATACAATTCGTAGCCAATCAATCATTTCTCAGAAGACAAGAACTGTGCCACCTTCTCGATCTTGAGGAGCTCGTTGCGCTGGCCAGGTATCTCTTCCTTGAGACGTAGCACCGCGCCCACTGCATCCCTGTAGGATTCTTCAATTGCTGCAAGTCTCTCCAACCTAGACGTGTCCGGCACATCTTCCTCATCTTCTTCCTCCTCATCGTCGAGCGCCGACTCCGCCAAAGTCTCATTCAATAGCGCTTCAAACGACTCCTCATACTGTCTCTTCAACTGTTCTGGTCCTTCTTTCCGCAGAGAGGCCAACTTCACAGTCTCTTGCTCCACTTGAACCCAAAGCTTCCGCACCTGCTCTGCCAAATTGAAGTCAAAGGGCTCGATCTCAGCCTTCTGCGATCCATTACCCTCAAGTATATCCCTCACTGACACTGCCTCTGTGCCTGTCTCTTCTTCCCCATCCACAACAACGTTCCCGTCCAAAGCGCCAAACAATTGCAGCACAAACTCGTCAACATGGGCACCGACTTTCTGCTTGAGCGCGTCGTCTGCGTCTGTATTGGGCAAGTACAAGTCCAACTTGCCCTTCGTCGCGGCGGCTAGCTGCGCGTGGAGGTGGAGAAGGTCATTTCTGCCGAGGGGAACGGCGGGCATGTTCGCTGATCTGTTCGTATAGAGTTTATAACTGTTTGTAACTGTGTTTGCAACTGTTGGCGGCTAAGTGATGTTGTCTTTTCTGGTTGGTCGGTGGTGGGTGGTCGTGGCCGGGGACCAATTTTAGGTTTTGAGTTTTGGCTGTTTTTCGAAAGCTGAGTGAGATAAACTTCTCTTTAAATACCACAGAAGCCAATCAACCAATCAACCGATCACAATCACAATCATAAACGACAATGTACGTTAAGCGAGATAGCGGGATATATGCCTCACATGACCTCAGAAGTACTAACATCACAAATCAGGTCTGCCGCTGAACTTGCGCCTGCATTTGCGCCATTTTTCGGTTTCGCTGGGTGAGTATCCATCCAACCATCAATGATTCTATAACTCAGTTTACTAACATTATCATCAAGTTGTGCCGCTGCAATGACTCTCAGTTGTGCCGGTGCCGCTATCGGTACCGCCAAGTCAGGTATCGGTATCGCTGGTATCGGTACCTTCAAGCCAGAACTTATCATGAAGTCCCTTATCCCTGTCGTCATGTCTGGTATTCTCTCAGTCTACGGTCTAGTCGTTGCTGTTCTGATTGCTGGTGGACTGGCTCCTAATGAAGAGTACACCTTATTCAATGGATTCATGCATTTAGCATGCGGGTTGTCTGTTGGATTCGCATGTCTTGCCAGTGGGTACGCCATTGGGATTGTTGGTGACGAAGGGGTGAGGAAATACATGCATCAACCTCGTCTATTTGTCGGTATCGTGTTGATTCTTATCTTTGCGGAAGTGTTGGGGCTGTATGGTATGATCATTGCATTGATCTTGAATACAAAGGGTTCTGGTTGATTGAACAGCTACATCATTCTTTCAATTTTATATATATCGAATCTTATTCTTTTTTTTAAACTTTTGTCATTATTATACATTGAGAAATAAAATAAAAAAAGTCTAGGCTGAAACATCCATCACTTCGTCGTTATCTTGTCCAATGTTCACATTACCGGCATCATCAATGTATTGGGAAGAAAACTCTTCCAAGAACGAAACTGATCTCTTGGAATCCAAGAATAAAATGTAGGATCTGTTAATGTCTTCAATGTCAACAACATCACTTCTTCTTTTCAATGCTAGTTGATTAGACACTGATATCAAATTAGATGCATATCTTAAACTGGTCTCTTTACCAATTTTAGTCAACAAGTTCAAGGCATCGACCGATAATGTAACCTCCTCTTCTTGAGCTCTAATTGATATGATCTGTTTAATCTCCTCTTCAACGTATGGATTGGTTTGGATAATAATGGATCTATCCAACAAATCTAATGGTACACCATGTGGTGATTTATAATTCGTACCTCTTGTCTTAGAAACACCTCTGTTGGTGGCCATTATAACAATTGGTGAAAATTCATCTTCCAATGCACGATTTATGAAAGAGAATGCCTCTATGTCTAACATATGAACTTCATCAATGAAAAGCACACCTGGAATGATCTCAGCTTTACCTTCTTCTTTCCATTCAGCAACTTTCAAGTTGATCTGTTCACGGATTTCAGATCTGATTTCACCGGTATCACCACTAAACAATGCTAAAAACCCCTGGGATCTTGAATTAATAACATCAATCTCGTGTAAAGACACAGTATGAACAACCTTTTTTCTCGTTTGTAATTCACCTTCTGGACATTGAACAAATTTCGTCTCTGGTCCCATTGCATCATAGTCTCTTGATCTTGTGAATGAACGACCTAGTTTGGTAATCTTACCAGATGATTTATCAATAGAGATAACATCACCAGCAAGCACTTTCTCACTGGTCAACCCGTCAATCATTTTGTTGCCTAGCTCGTAAATAGTCTCCATATCGGTTGTCTTGATGGTTAATTTACCTTGTTTATGACCACCTGTAATCGATCTGTCGATTTGAATCTCAACAACCTCACCTTCAATAATCTCAGTCTCCTCCTTGATTTTAACACCGATGGATTTTCTAAACGCCTGTGTCAATGCCTCTGTTTTACTCAACTCCAAACTGAATATCTCAGATCCTGCAATCGTAGTAAATGGGACATCCTTCCCTAATTCCTGACTCAACCCGATCGCAATGGCCGTCTTACCAGTAGATGGCGGGCCAGCAATCAAGACAGCACGACCGGCAATGGATCCGTTCTCAACAAGCTTCAAGATGACGCCTGCTGATTTACGCGCCTTCAATTGCCCAACCATGCCCTGTGAGCTGGAATCTGTTCTTGGTTGAAGATTCTCATCAAGACCCAGTCCCGAGATATGTGAGTGTGCTGCGATCAGCGAGAGCGGCTTAGCCGACACGGAGTCGCTGTTGTGTGAGACGGTTTGGATTGACATGGATATGATATGAAATAGCTATCTTTTTGAGCCGAGTCTTTGCCACTTTTGCAGTTGTTTTTGAGAAAGTAGAATTCGATATCAAATTGTTCGAAGGAAATTTGTTTTTGTTTTTTTTATTTTTCTTAGGTTTCCGGCTTAGTCAGAAAGCTGACTAAAAGATTATGTAATTACCGTCTTGGGTATAGCCATCAAGCGACTTTGTACTGCTGCTGCCTTTTTGTGTTGATGAGACGTTATATTTCCACGTTGGAGGTAGTTCCACTGCTTGATATTCACTGCTATCACACTCACCGCCATGTTCAGCTGTTTCGCCGACTGTCTGCCGTGCTTGTCCTCGCAGCCACGGCTCAATATCAACGACTCGCAGTTCCAAATCGACAAGCTGTTAGGAGAAGGTGGGTTCTCATATGTCTATCTAGTACATGCTACGAAATCTACAGGTTCCACTTACGCTTTGAAGAAGATCCGCTGTGGTACTGGTTCAGAGGGGAACGACCGCATGAAGATTGCTATGCGGGAGCTAGAGAACTATAGGGAATTCAAGTCTCCCTTTATCATTAACTCAATTGATGATACCGTTCTGCAAGATGTTGATGGTGGTAAGACTTTCTATATCCTCTTGCCCTATTTTGAGAGTGGTTCATTGCAAGATTTGATCAATGGGAATGCACTTGATGGGAAGAACATTGAAGAAAGTGAGGCGATAAGGTTGTTTGTTGGGATCTGCAGAGGCTTGCAGGGCATGCACAGACATCAGGTTAAGAAGCATGGTGATTATGAGATTGCTGTTGGTGATAGCAACCAGCATGCAATTGAAACAGATGCGCTATTGAACGAGTCGGAAAGTATCTCAGGTTTGATCCATGAGGCCGTCTCGCTTGGCGAGGATGATTATGAAGATGTCGCACAGCGAGATGGTGATGTAACAGAGCTGGGGGACATAGAGGCATTCGCACACAGGGATATTAAACCAGCGAATGTGATGCTCAGTAAAGATGGAATACCTGTCTTGTGTGACCTGGGGAGTTGTTCTCGTGCCAAAATCAAAGTATCCACTAGGTCACAAGCTCTCACGTTGCAGGACTTCTTTGCTGAACATTGTACTTTACCATACAGAGCTCCAGAATTACTGGATGTCCAGACTGGGTCTCTCATTGATGAGAAAGTTGACATATGGTCGCTGGGCTGTACTCTGTATGCATTGTTGTTTGGCTGCTCGCCCTTTGAGTATGAAGAGATGGAGAATGGGGGTAACATGAACATGGCTATTGGATCAGCAAAATTTGAGTTTCCTCGTAACAAGACAGACATCTACTCGGACGATGTGAAAGAGCTAATAACGTGGTGTTTGACCCTTGAGGTCAATGATCGCCCAAGAATCGAGCAGGTTCTGCAAAAGGCCCTCGAGATCCAACGGAGTCTGTAAAGATATATATATATGCAACTCAACTTACTACGCTACTAATGTTATAAAGATATATACGTGGTTATTTATTATTAGTAGTCCCAGTTTTTTGAGGTACAAAAACCAACTAACTAAAAATCCCGATCGAATTAATTAATTTATTACTCCACGTTTCCATTTCATCATTCACTCTACAAACAGTCCAGAGTCCCGGCACCAGATGACCAGCTATCAGAACATTGCAGAGTCTCAAATCGAAGGTTACAACGACTGCCCGGTAGTTGATCAGCTCCTCGTGTCTAAACCCGCTGCTGTGAAACCCAGACGGAAAAGACTAGTAGCGCATGATCTGAACGCAACCAGATCTAATAGTCCAAGCGCAGTTAGTGGCACCGTGCCGAGAGTTACTCCTATTAGCTCAAGGAAGTCAAGTGCCGTCAACGTGCTGAGTGACGCTGTGAAGGTAACTGATAATGAGAGCAGCTTTGATAATGTGAACAGTGCGTTGAATGCCCTGCTCTCGAAACCAAATGGTTTACCGACTAGAGAGTTTGAGCACTATTCTCAAAAGACGAAAACGTTTCTCAGCGATGAGAAATCATGGAGTAGACTCTCTGCAAGCGATGGATCCGTGCTGCTGAGTGCCATTACTGGTGATTTTTCAAGTGATGGGAAAATAATAAAGAGTAAATTGATGACTTTGATCTTGAACAACGAAGGATTTGGAACTTGGTGCCTTCCACTGATCAAAATCTTGGAAAACGTCAAGAATTAGATAAATAGAAAAGCTACGTTAGATATGCATAATAATATACATGAAGCTGTGAATGATTTGATTGATTGATATATTTAAAAAGACAGTAGTAGTATATAACCAGCCTAGATCTTCTTTCTCTTCCCGACATGAGCTTGGAAACCTGTCTTAATCGAACTAACAGATCTTGTAGAGCCACAACTATTACAAACCAAAAAGAACAATCTATTGGAACTCTCCTTCTTCAATTGCGTGTTGATAGACTTACAAGTCTTACAGGTGACGTACTCCATAATGTATCTTCTCAAAACGTTCTCCAATTGTTTAGGTTGGAAACGACCTTTGATGATTAGTCTCTTTTGACCATCAACAGAACCAGAGGTACCTAATTCTGCAAACAAATATTGAATGACATGCTCTGGAGATCTCTGTAACTTTTCAGAGATTTCTTGAACGTTAGCAAAAGCTGTCTTTTTGTTACCTTCCCTTTGACAAACTGGAGGTGGGATTCTGAATTTGGAATTTGATCTTTCACCAGCTAAATCTGGGTTGTTCTCGTTTAATATCTTGAAAAATCTCGAAAGCAAGTCTGGATAAGGAAGACCCAGCTCTGTTTGTTGTTCAACTGGTGTCTCATCTCTCGAGTTATCATCAGTGGCAACTGTACTATTATCATCTAAAACACCAGCTTTTTCCAATTGTTTCTCGAAATCGTCAATTGTATTGGTGCTCTTCTTCTTCTTTTTCTTTAACTTTAGTTCCCCTAATGCATCGGCTGCATCGTCGACTATACTGCTCTCTTCTTTACCTTCTGAATCTATCTTTGTTGACTTCTTCTTCTTTTTCTTCAAGCCAGACAAGAGATCATCAACTTCTGGTGTGCCTTCGCTCAGTGGAGCTTCTTCATCAAGGGTCTTGGTAGACTTCTTCTTCTTCTTCTTCAATGAAGGATCGAATCCTAAATCAACAGGAGCAGCTTCAACAGACATATTGTTGCGACTTATCAACTGTTATGAGTCTTCTCTAGAGACGAGTTGATTCATTTTCATTCGCCTTTTTCCTGAAAAAATTCAACGAAAAAAAAAAAGTCGCGAAAAGCAAAGTACGAGTTCGCGGAAAATACAAGATTATTATGTAAGCGATGAGGTATAAAGAATAGCACTCGTTCCTAGGCTGATACGATAGTTAGATGGCTGTTATTTGCCATACTAAAAGATTTAACTCACTCAGTATCTAACATTTGTTCATTATATTTGCAACTCACTGGTTTTCTTCTCTATAAATTCTTCATTCGATTCCAAGCTTTCTAAAGTTTCCTTAGTTATCTGTTCAATTTCACTACCCGGTCTGATCTCAATATTGTCATAATATGCCTTGTCCTTGTTGCTGAAAGTGATGTCCTTGTCCTCTTCTTTGTTTGTATGGGTGTTATTGTCGCTGTTAGTCTTATCATCATCATCATCATTTTGTTCATTTTGTTCCTCAATGCTGAACTTCTCCAAGAAATACTGTTCGATTTCATCACGATTGTTGTTCTCTGCCTCAAAGATGGAATCATGGTTGAATTTATTCTTTAAAAACACATCTGGTTGATAGTTATCACACAAGTATTTGACAACTTCTAAATGTCCGTTCAAAGATGCCCAATGCAATGCAGTGTTTCCTTGGTAATTCTGTGCATTTATCAACTTATTGGCTTGATTTTTAGGAAGAAGCTCCAATAGATATTTGACGGTGGCCAGATGACCATTGGCTGATGCCATGTGTAGAGTTGTATTGAGAGTGTCTTCATTTTTGATATCCAGCAGTTTGATTGCTGGAATCTCAGCGAATATTTCCTGGAGAGTTTCTAAATCACCGAATCTTGCATCCTCAATGATAATGTCGTATTCCTCTTGTGTCAGTTGCTGATCTGAAGACATGGTTCAACTGGGTTAGGTACTCTTGACGTTGCAGAGAGTGCGTTAAGGCCTAGAAAATTTTTATAATACGCCCGCAAGAACAAAAAAAAAAAAAAAAAAAAAATTTCGCGAAAAGAAAAATCTACTAAGTATAATGAAGTATAGTGTATCGTATTATAGTTATAAGTCTATCTATACCAATAGCCCATGGAAACGAAACATCTAATCAACCAGAAAATAGAAAGCAAGCAGAGTTTATAAAAATCAAAAAAAAATAACCCCCAATCATATATGAACAGGAGCAGGAGTTTAGTATGAACAATCAATAAATAAGAATCTGACGCATAGCATGCATGAATATTAAACAGAACAATCAGAAACCCCATCACATATGAAGAATCTCAACAAATCTTCATTGTAAAATTTGTAAATAATAACAATAACAGAACAAGGAATCAAAAGAAGATACAGAAGATGACTAAGAAATGTATTTATTTCTAAGATATCATCTTCTCTATTTCTTGAAATATTGTAAATCAACTTCCTTGATGATATGTTCGACTATTTCTGGGTTTGCTAAAGTTGACAAGTCACCTAATTGATCAGCTTCTTGACTTGTGATTTTTCTTAAAACTCTTCTCATAATCTTACCAGATCTAGTCTTTGGTAAATCATCAACGATGATAACAGTCTTTGGACCAGCAAAAGGACCAATTTCACCTCTGACTTGTAAAATCAATTCTCTTCTCAATTTTTCTGGAGTGATATGATCAGCGGAGTCTTTGATCTCAGAATTTGCTTCAACTAGATAACCAGCCTTCAATGAAACGAATGCAATGATAGCTTGACCAGTTAATTCATCAGCGACACCAACGACAGCACTTTCGCTAACACCATTGTGCTCAGCCAAGGCAGCTTCGATTTCTGAAGTGGATAATCTATGACCGGAAACATTGACAACGTCATCAACTCTACCTCTAATCCAGTAATAACCATCGTTATCTCTACCGGCACCATCACCTGTAAAGTAATAACCTGGGTATGGTTTCAAATAGGTTTCAATGTAACGACCATGGTTGTTCCAGACAGATCTGGCAATTGATGGCCATGAAGATTTAATGGCCAAGACACCCTCAACGTCATTTTCTTTGATTTCCTCACCTGAAACTGGATCAATGATTGCTGCATCGATACCAAAGAATGGTAAACTTGCAGAACCTGGTTTAGTTGGAGTGATACCAGCTAATGGAGCGATTAAATGTGAACCAGATTCAGTTTGCCAATAAGTATCACAAACAACACTGGCTTGATGACCAATCTTTTCGTTATACCAATCCCATAATTCAGGAGCAATTGGTTCACCAACAGAACCTAAAGTTCTCAATGATGAAATATCGTATTTATCAATGAAATCTTCACCGACTCTTTTAATCAATCTCAAAGCAGTTGGAGCAACGTAGAAATGAGTAGCTCTATGACGTTCAATGATTCTCCAGTAACGACCATAATCTGGATAACCTGGGGTGGATTCAAAGATAATTGAAGCGGTACCCAAAACTAATGGACCATATAGGGCATAAGTATGACCAGTGATCCAACCGACATCACCAGCTGTGAATAGAACGTCATCTGGATGAATATCAAACACGTATTTGGTAGTCAAAGCAGCACCTAATAGGTAACCGGCAGTGGTGTGGACAACACCCTTTGGAGAACCTGTTGAACCAGAGGTATATAATAAGAATAATGGATCTTCAGAATTGACCGGGGTTGGTGGTAAGTAACCTCTAGCTTTAGAGGTTTCTTCATGCCACCAGAAATCTCTTCCTGAAGTCATTGGGATACCCTCGGAGCCTGTTCTTTGGAAAACCAAGACTTTCTCCACGATATCGGTTTGTTTCAAGGCATCATCGACAATTCTTTTAGTGTGGACAATTTTACCACCTCTCTTACCTTCATCACAGGTGATGATGAATCTAGAGCTGGCATCAACGACACGATCTTTCAATGAGCCTGAAGAGAAACCTGCAAAGACGACAGAATGGATAGCACCTAATCTGGCAACGGCCAACATGGCGACGACGGCTTCTGGAATCATTGGTAGGTAAACAGCAACGGTGTCACCCTTTTGGACACCCCAGGATTTCAACACACCAGCAACTTCAGACACCTGTCTTAGCAATTCACCGAATGTGATGATTCTGTTTTCCTTTTCGTCATCAGCTTCATAAATTAAAGCAGGTTTGGAAGGATTGACCAACGCATGACGATCAACACAGTTGTATGAAGCATTCAATTCACCGTTTAGAAACCATGAGATATCACCGTTTTCCAAAGATCCGGCCTTGACTTTGTCAAAGGGTCTTTGCCAGTCCAATAGTTCGTTGGCTAAAGGACCGAAAAAGGCTTCAGGGTCTTCGATGGACTGTTTGTGGAGAGTCTTGTATTCTTCGAGAGAGCTCAAGTATGGCTTTCTTGGAGCCTGTTTCTGGTGGAATTCCTTTGGTGCATTGTGGGTTGTGGCCAAGTTTGCCTCGTGGACGACAGTATGAGGACCAGCAGTCATTTTGGAGTGTTCAATTGAGGCAACGAATGAGTTGAATGGTGATTGAGATGGAAAGTTGGGAAAAAAGTTGAAAGATTCGATTCGGTCTTTGGGTCTTGTTCCTACTAAACGAAGCGAAACGAAACAGCGGTGGGTCGGCCGCCTGGAGAGACAGAGAGAGAGAGAGAGTTCGCGAATCTTATATGCTTTCTGGGCCCAGGAGTCAGGAGTCGCAGTGGGACAAGAGCCTGGAGGACTGGAACCGCGTCACAGTTCTCTGCGTAGGCTCCGATTGTCCTGAGTGCCAGCACTGCACTGCACACAGTGTTATCTGTCAGAACTGCTACTGTTGCTGGGCTGGATGAAGGGAACACGCGCTTTTGGTCGGACTCCTCTGCCGTCCCTTTCTCTCTATCTATCTACGCTGGTTCTTCGCTACAATTGCTGTTGATACACTGCTCTCGTGCATCTACTAACTGACTCGTATAGCTACTGTTTATCGTCTACTGAAAGCACCTTTGAGAAGCACTTCCATAATGTCGGGCCAGCTCCATTTTGTTGGGTAGCAAAAATCCCCAATCTTTTTTTCGCTGTTGGCAGCGATGGCGTTTGGCCCTGCGCCAACGTCTTACGTTTTATTCCCAGTGCATCAAACACATCAGGCACCTGACGGCAACAGTCAGCCAAAAAGTGGTCGGAAGGCTCCGGCTGAAAAGTCGTCATTCATGCGTTCAGGCTGTTTCAGGACTAGTCTATTTATTTATTTATACAAGTCATGATCCGCCGCCGCTGCCCCACTATGACACAATACACTATTTTCGTAGTCCTAATTACACCTTCTCTCATTGGATCATCCTGCAGTAACCCCTAAGATAGTGCATGCGGGACTTTGATATGTAGACATATATCTCATTCTATCTACAGGAGCCGAGGGCCACTAAGTGCGTAATTAAAGTATAACAGTGGTGTCACTTGTCACGCTCGTCACGCTTGTGACGCACATCACCCACCACACAAGACAAGCACCACCAATGACAGAGACACTCAGCATCCCGATATATTTGAAGATTATCAGATTGTGGAAACAGTAAAAGCAGAAGAAGCAAAGCGATGTCATTGACGTAAACAGTAAAATCATCTCTATTGTGAACTGAAATTGTTGTGTCAAGTACATGAGTATTCTCAAAAACGGGTTAGTCTCTAAGATATCGGAAATATCAGCCATTATATCCCTAGCATTGTTTATCTCATTTACCAATTCATGTGTTGTATCATCCATCTCTATTATTGATCCGCTCAGGTTTCTAGCATTTGTGACACTCGATCTCAGATGTTCATCAACTTCAAGCGACATTTGCCTGTTTTGGGAATTCAACAGGTTCAACTTAAATAATCCAAGTCTAGTCTCCTCTATAGATTTCATTACTGCCGTATCTCTTTCCTCAAGGTCGCTAATAAATTTCTCTTTCAACTCTTGCAACTCATAGTCAAAAGCGTCGTTGGTTTCCTTGAAGAAGCTCATCATGTTTATTCCAAATTCTTCTGTCTGCTGAATTACCAAATCAGTAACATTGCTCGATACTTCAGAAACTTTAAGTAGTTCAGCTCTCAGAATCTTCCAAATATCATCAAACTGCTTCTTATTTTTAATTGTGGTTGAGTTCAAATCCTTCATAAATTGCATCAATTTGGTGAATGATTGGCTCGAATCCTCTTTGAAAATCTCAGTGACCGAAGAGTACTCTTCCAAAAATTGTAAAATCTTGCCATAGTGCTCAGTGATATCGAAGAACATATTCAGTATACTTTCCTTCTCGAAAGGTAAACTTTCTTGGTAGCAGATCTCTCCTACCGACCTATAATAGCCACTATAACTCGTCCACCATTGAGATTTCCTCTCCATTGCAATAATACAGATTTCCATATATCCAGCCTCCTGCTCCGCTTCAACATGATCGCTATTGTAACTGCTCCTGCACTCTATCGGGTACTCAATATTTGCCACTTCGAACTCACAAATGCTTAGTTTTGCAGCTGTCTGAGATCTCAACTTGAGGTCTATTTCATTCATACCTTTCTTTAGACATTGGTCCAGTATTGGGCTGAGGGCATCTTTTATACATGAGTTTGAAACGAATTCAGATTTCCCACTGAATATAGATACTTCCCTGTCTTGCGGATTGGTTAGGTTTCGGTATTTCAGGATCATGTCTTGAATAGTGTAGTGTGCTGTCTCGGAGTCAATCGTGTTGGAGTCTTTTCTGCCAAAGAATCCACCAGCGGTCACTGAGGGCTGTATCAACATTATCATTAAAACACAGAACGGTTGGAGAAGAACTATCATCTTGTTCAAGTGAATTGGTCTCTGGAGACTGGAGTGAATATGAGGGTTCCATTGGTCTTTTTCTTTGCTGTCTTTTATTTATGGAGATGAAACATAAGTGATGCATCACATATGCATGTTCACCAATTGTGTCACAGAGAAAGTCCCGAAGAACTTTAAAAAATATCAAAAAATATCTACGAGATCTCTTTGCGACGAGTTACTACGCTATTGGTGAAAGTGTAACTCTCATAGAGCTGAAAGTCTCATTCATGGAAGGTCGGCTGTAAATACGTATGTCGAGGACGATAATAATGTTATGCATTATTTGTCAGTTTTCCCGTAATCGCAGGTTTATTGATCTTAATTGCCTTGGTCTTCTGACCTTCAACAACGCTAATTGTCAGCTTGATCCCGACTAATGATCTAATTATTTCCGCACAGATGATATCGAATTCTCCCAAGTGACACAAATAGCTTCTATGAGTGAGCATTTGCCTGCTTAAAATATTGAGGTTATGAACGTGCAGGGAAAACCGCGAATATTTCCCAATACGGCTCCCAATGTTATTTAAGTGAAACATAAAATTCGCCAACGGGACATAAAAATGAAACAAAATTAGATCAGTGATTAAACGTCAACTAAACACTGCTAATATTCGTTGGTGAACAGCTTCAATATTAGCTACCGGTTCCAGTTCGTTGTTTCATCTCATTGCTCTTGATTTATCCTGGTTTCATCAAGAGTTTTATATCATCCTCTTTGTGTTTCATAGGTAGCCGTTCTTCTGTGTGTCTTGTTAAACAAACCGCTTGGTTTTCTATTTGTTTCTTGTTCTTACGTGCTGCTTCGTGTTTTTATTCAAGATATATGAACCAATATGAACTTTAGATTCATAATATCTCTGTTGTTATGCATTTCAGGGGTTTATTCTTTTGAAGTGCCTAATAAAGACCATATTAATAATGATTATTTTGCGATAGAACTCAATGATGATGTGTCACTACTATCAATAATATCAAAATTCACGGCTTGGAAATATGAGCATCCAGCAAGAGGTAACCCTAACCATTTTGTGTTTTCCAAGTCGAAAGCTTCGTCAGATTCGAATGTTTATCAATTCCATGAGGAGCATGACTTGTTTGATGAGATAAATGATGATCAATCTACCAGAGTTTTGAAAAGGCAATTCCTGGATAACATATCTAGTGAAGGTATAATATCAGTACATCATCTCCCTCCAAAAAGATTGCATAAAAGAGCCCCTGTGCCAATTGACGGGAAACCTATAGATTCCTCACTACAAGCAGTATACGACACTGCGGAACAATTCAATATAAAAGATCCACAGTTTCAAAAACAATGGCATCTCCTGAACCCTAGCTATCCTGGAAATGACGTTAATGTCACAGAGGTTTGGGCTAGAAATATTACTGGAAAAGGCATAGTTACTGCGCTAGTTGATGACGGTTTAGAATATGAGCATGAAGATTTGAAGGATAATTTCAATGAAGAGGGGTCTTGGGATTTCAATTCCAATACTAAACTACCCAAACCAAGACTCTCTGATGACTATCATGGAACAAGGTGTGCTGGTGAGATTGCAGCTGTGAGAAATGACGTGTGTGGTGTAGGTGTTGCATATGACTCAAAAGTTTCAGGTATAAGAATACTTTCAGGTGAAATCACCATCGAAGACGAAGCCGCTGCTCTTGTTTATGGATTAGAACATAATGATATCTATTCTTGTTCCTGGGGCCCACCAGATAATGGTAAGTCGATGCAAGCTCCAGGCGCATTAGTGAAGAAGTCTTTAATAAGAGGTGTGAGTGAAGGTAGAAAAGGTAAGGGAGCTGTTTATGTTTATGCAAGTGGTAACGGTGCTCACCTTGGTGATAATTGTAACTATGATGGGTATACTAACTCCATATATTCAATCACTGTTGGAGCATTGGATCATAAAGGCCTTCATCCAAGTTATTCAGAATCATGTTCTGCGGTTTTAGTCGTGACATACAGCTCTGGGTCGAATGAACACATTCACTCGACAGATTTTCATGGTCGTTGCACGGACAATCATGGGGGAACTTCTGCTGCAGCTCCACTGGCTGCCGGTATCTACTCCTTGGTGTTAAGTGCAAATCCTGAATTGTCGTGGAGAGACGTTCAATATCTAACGGTGCACACATCTGTGAAAGTTAATGATAATGATGGTGGCTGGCAAAAAGGAGCAATCTCTGAATATTCACATAAATATGGTTACGGTAAATTAGACGCTTTCAGGATCGTTGATTTAGCTCAAAGATGGGAGAACGTTAATGAACAAGTCAATGCCACAACAGGAGTAATTGCACTGAATAAGGCCATTCCTGATGAGTTTGAACATGATTTTGAAGTTACTGATGATCTTTTTGAAGATTTCAAGAATTTGGAACATATAGTGATGACTTTCAACATGGATACAACTAACAGAGGTCAAATTTCACTTGATTTGATTTCACCAAGCGGAATTGTTTCTAACTTAGGTGTTGTCAGAAACAGGGATATTTCGGATGAAGGCTTTCATAATTGGAACTTCATGTCTGTTGCTCATTGGGGTGACGAGAAACCTCAAGGTTTATGGAAGATCAAAGTGAAAAACCACGGTGAAAAAAATAAGGTTAATTTCAAAGATTTCAAGATAAACTTCTTTGGTCAAAAGAGAGATATCATCACTGAGCCTTTGTCGTCTACCATTGAGGAGGTATCTTCCTCTTCTTCTTCTTCTTCTTCTTCAATCTCTGAACCAGAATCTACTTCTGCTAATGAAAAGGCCCCAGTATCTCAACCGGAACCAACCGAGGGAGCTGAAGATTCTGACGATTATGGGCAAGGGAGATATTCTCAACCACCAAATCATGTTGCTGAATATTTTGGACTCTTGATGATTTTTGGATTCATTGTGCTTCTGGTCTTTTACAAGCTGTCTAGCAAAAACAATAGAAGAAGAAGGGAGCAGTATGAGTTTGATATCATAAGACATGACTCGGATTCAGATTCAGACATTGAGTTTGATTTGGATAACAATAACGACGATACAAGTACCAATGAAAATGAAGCTGACGAAAGAAATAGATTGAATCAAAGTTTCCCTGAAGGTGAAAGAAGGGCTTCAGACGATAGTTTCCAGATATCTGATGATGAAGGAGGTAATAAGGATGGAAGTAAATAAACTCCAAAGAATTTGTTATAGAGTTTTCAACGGTTCAATTTGTGTGTGTTTTGTTTTTTTTCGTTTAAAGTTTTGTTTGAAGTTCTAAATCCTATATATAGTCATTTCATAAAATCTATATGCATTATTATTTAGTTACACATATAGATGTGTATCATGTATGTTCATAATTCGATTCTGTTTCATTGGAAAAATAAGCGAAAAAAAAAAGGATTGTTTGCTTCTCCTTATTTATTCACTTAGATTATCCAGCTCAAACTCGGTATTTGAAACACCAGAGTGATTGCCATTCTCAACGGAGGAGTAACCTCCTAAACTGAATCCATCATTTTTCTGTGTTAATTTTAGGTATAGAGTCAATAGTAAAAGCTGCCATAAATACACAATGAAGGCTGCAGCTGTTAGTAACAAGATATATGCACTATGTTCAGAGCCTAATCTCAAAACCAGCTCTAATTGCTCTTCATTTGCCCCCATGAATAATATACCCGCTTCAATAAGTGAAAACGGTGTTAATAATTGGAAGGAGTTAATGCCAGCATTAGGAAGGGATCTTTGATCTTTAACCAAGAACGCAATTTCACAAATTCTAATAACACCTCCAACAATCAAAGCTAATCCAAACATGTAGTGGATCTTGGTACTTATTTCCAAATGCTGAGAGTGCTCAGACATTGCCCAGCCGGTAAATATCAACATCAAGGCAGGCATAAAACTTCTTCTGCCCCCTCTTGACAAAAACAGACCCAATAATCCACCAGCCCACCATAGGATACCATTCACGGTATGTTGATAGTCACTCATCGACCATTCTTGTCCCCATCTGTGCTCTGTGAATGTATTGACGATACCCCAAGCTAACATGAGTAGACTGTCATAGAACTCCTGTGATTGTTTGATTGTAGGATCTTTGAAATATGGAACCACTAATATCATAGCATAGACGAAACCATACCAAACGAAAGCGGATCCCATGATCCCATGAGCAATACATTGGCCGGTATGTGCCTCTCTGCAAAATCCGAACAACGCAGCAGGTGCAAGACACGTCTTTACCCATCCTGTTAAGACCAGCAACACGGATAGCAAGTAGTGAACTTTCTTAACAACAACATCGCTCACTTGAGTAATCCATTTCAAACTGCTTTTATCTCTGCTACTAATGAAGTTTGAACCAGAATTAATCAGTCCAACGAAAACAGTGACACCACTCAGTAAAAGTAAAAACACGCCAGTACCACGACTAGTTCTATTCTCAACACCATCCCCGTCTGGGAAAGACAAAAACAACACATCAAACCCACAGTAAGCCAAGGACACAATCTGTAAAACGACGCCAGTGTGGAACCTCTCAGCAAGAATCAATACTGCTGCCACAGAAGGCAGTATTAGCGAAAGAAACAAAGTCAACAACCAATGAAACGTTTTGGATTCGGCATTGACAATGTTTGGGAAAGTATACTCAACATCTCCGTCATTGTGGTCCATATCCATCGCGTATACCGCGCAAGAGAGACACATAACGAGCCATATCGTCTGGGTCTTCATTGCGAACATCTTATGGTACTTAGCTGTCAGTGTCTTTGTATGTATCCATTGTTCTCAAAAGGACAATACTTGTTTTTTCATGAGTTTCGCACTAACTGACTGCACCCGACACTCAACTCAACTCGGTGTTAGGTTGGGAAAACTAATAAAGTTCCGCGCTCCTGCAAGTGTCTGCATGAGCCTTTCTCTCGGCGCTACATTCCGATGATGGGAACAATATAGAAAATGTCGAGAATGCTCCCTGCAAGGAAGGCAACAACGCCCTGTGAAAGACCGATATCGTGTCATAAGAGAAAGGTTAGAAGAAGAAGCACCAGGCTTTGACTTTTGTGTCAGTCTCGTCGACTCTTTCCCTTGATTATCGAAAGATTTTATGAATAGTGCAATTACTGAAAAGGTAAATACAGCAGTTTCACATGCGTTTCTTGTCAAATAACATCAGCTATAGGATCTCAACCGATGCTCCAATGCTCCAATCGAGTTTGAACATAGGAACAACACTCTTTTACTGGTTCTGGCTCAAGCCAGGAGTAGCTTCTGTTGACAGGAGAGTGAGTAAATCAACTAAACTTTCGCGATTTGTTCTTTATTATCATGCATATCCTCGCATATTCGGGCTTTTCGATTTTAGAAAACATAAATGTAAGAGCTGTATTGTATCGTACATGTGCTTGATCCCATTGAGCTCTGTCAGATGTTGCGGTTAAATCCAGATGAGAATTGCCACTGAATGCAAGCGCTTTTCATTCGTGGCAATTCTGAAGGAAAAAAGTTCAAGATTTGAAGCACAGGTGAAATCATATAAGTATGTGAACTTAAGTTACTATGGATGCCATTAATCCATTAAACTTAGAACACCGTTAGGATTTCAAAGATGATTTCAACACATTTTGTTATCAGATACTGTGTCGTCACCATTCGCTTGATTTATCACCATCTTTCAAGTACTATTGAGTTAACAGGTCATGATTTTGTTTGTCCAGCCAATTCCGAACTGTAGATCTAAGTGCCCTTTTTCTCTTGGGTGAGTCGAAGTTGCATCTCAGAAGCAGCTCAGAAGCTTTTTTTGCTGGGGACAGGTTAAGCAAAGATTTGCACACTTCTAATGCTAATAAGATATCCATTAGCTACGAAAGTGATTGGTTACTTATCTGGACCTCGTAACGATTTTCGCATCTACATGAAGTATTTTCATTATATTTTCAATACTCATCAATTTAGACATCAGTAACTGTGAACGATGGCTTCAAACAAATCGTGGTGATGAACTCATAATTTCACCGTGGAATAATCTCTTCAAATCTTTCTCAAGGATATGGAATCACTGTTGATAGCTCACGCATCCAGTTCGGCCCATGTACAGAAGGGCTGTTTTGTTTATTAGAATTTTAGCAGTCTTCTAAGAGCTCTGATGTTGAAACTCGCAGATTGGTTTAAATCAAGCAATTTAGGCTGAAGATAATATCCGGAGTGACCTAAATAAGTTCTCCACAAATATCTGTTTAAAACGAAGTCTTTGAACACGTTCCTTAAAGAGACAAAGTTTTGAGTTTCACTATCAGAACTCAGATCAAGAAGGTCTTCATCCAACATACTAAACTGGAAAATGCCTTCCAAATATTTTTCAAGTCGCTGTTCAAACCCATAACTAGATGTGATGCCGCATCTATCATCCATCCAACGACTGACAATTTCTGCAGAGATCTTGTCGGGTGTCTGAGACCTGTCAGTATAGGATTCATCAATAAAGAATGAGTCTGCTCTCATCAGCTCTTCCCTGATGCTCTTTGATAATTCAAGGGCGTTGCTATCTTTGGGAATGATCTGTCCATCTCTGGTCTTAAAATCGCCTGATTGGAGGAAGTACCCTTGCTTAACGGTTACCATTTCGTGATTTCGAGTCTAAGTTAGTTTTAGTCTGAAGCTTGGGCCCAAAATAAAAATGAGTTATATAAGCTGAGTTCTGAAAGTATGGCTTCGGATGTGAATCCTACTTATATTCAAATGATAATAGGTCTTCTGTGTCAAGTCTTATACAAGTTTCAGAATGATTTGTCCTTCTATATATACTATTTTTCTTTACTTAACCCAAAAATACTGATCTTTCCTCTTATGGTGAAATATTCTCTTCTTCATGATCACAATAGCTTAATAGCAAGCAATAGTCCACACGAGTCTCTCTGAATCTCGCCGATATAAGACGGTGTTAGAAGTTGCTCCTTCTGTAGCCATGTGGTGACTTCAAAACTGTTAAATGTTGCGCAATGGTTCCTATAAACCTTACATACTGGGGAAGAATACTTAGCTACATACATCACAGTAAATTAACGGCGAATAACATTCATTTATCAGCGCATGTCAGACTGGTGCAATTACAGCACAAAAGCGGTGTGCGATTGTCACAAAACACCGTCCTCATTGACCTCTATTCAATGACACACTGATTATCTATACCTGAACCTGATACCAGAAACCCAATAACAATAGATGAAAGAAGGTATCATTCTCTTCCAACGTCTATACTGTAAACTCAACTAATGAAAAGAAAAAATAAGAGATAAAAAAAAACTCCAATAGCAATACATGGACAATAACGCGATATCACCAAACCACGTTTCAGAACAACATTATTGTTCACTCAGTATCACCTGCTTCAAACCTGAACGGACGCGTTACCAGCCTCGCCCGTTCTATCTACCCATAACTCAGAAAACTAAAAAAAGAGAACGACAAAATCCAACCCCAAATCAACCTAACCTTAATAGATCTGTGCTCAAGCTTCAGAGATTAACACCAACAGCCAGGACTGATCTTTTCTCTTAGGCGAGTTTTCCAATTGAGAGTTGTTATAGTCACCACTCGCCTTTCTATTCAGAAAGTCGCCAAACAAATTCAGCGAAGATGATGATGATGATGATTTGAAGTGATCTATCAGATTGCTTGAGCTCAGAGTTGAACTGCTGTTGAGTTGAAATGGTATGTAATCATTAAAATCGGAAAGGAAATGTTCATTTTTGTGTAACATTGTTGCTGTATCTGATAGTTGGTTTATGTGTCTAAACTTTGTGTCAACGTGTCAATGTGTCAATGTGTCAATCCGCAACGATTTCCGTCAATAAATCCTGTCAATGGTAGCAGATTACTGTGTTTGTGTGTGTTCCCGTCAACAGAGAAGAATCAAAATGAGTTTGTGGATCTCTCTCTTCTTTTATAGTGTGAGCTGTATTCCAACAGGTGGCTCATCTCCTAAAGGCACACTCATAAAAATTGTTGATAAGACCCAATTTGGTCTAGAAGTGAGGGGAGTGCAAGAGAGGGGAAGCGAAAGAGGTAATTTTCGCGACTTTTCCCAACAAGGAATCTATTAGCCGCCCGTTGCGGTGATGAGTCAGCAACCCTGCTTATCAGGTGATGAGTTAGCTGAATAGAGTGAGAGCACTACGGAAGACTGCTGAAGACTGCTGAACACACAAATAAATAAGTATTAGTATATATAGATTAACCAACACATCACCAAGTATTTCCCACACTTAAAATGTCATTTGCCTTTTCGATTATGCTGAATTTGTATTTGAACAATCTCTCCTCCACGTTGAACGTATCGATAAACTCACTAACAAACTGGCTCAAGAACTCCATTCTGCCACTTTCAAACAGATCCAACTCTTGGAATTCCTCCTCATATTTCTTCACTAATCTATTCATATGATCTTTCCCGTTGTCATCTGTAGTTAACTCACTGTTCAAATCAGTCGTCTCAGAGAGTGAAACTTGGTTGATACCACCACCATTAATACACCCACCAGGGCATGCCATGACTTCAACAAAATCGCAACTTGATGGATCTGCATTCTCGTCCTCTTGTTTATCGGATTTCCCTTTCATTCTAGCCTTACGTCTAGATGCTAGTCCCGAGCCGATCTTGACTTTCCCAGAAGGTTTCAACTTCCTTACCAAATTTTGAATATTTCTAAATCCGTTAATTATTGCACTGGAGCCAATCTTTTCTCCTGTAGCCGTGTTTATTAGTTGATACTCAACAACATCTGAGTTCTTACCTTTGATCTCTTTGAGTACAGTTGGTATGCTTTGGTAGTGTTGTTGCAAGGATAGGATGTAATTGAATGCATAGCCACCAGATGAACCACCATTATTGCTAAACCATGATTCTATTGGGTTTGGCCATGCGATAGGTGTTGCTCTCTTGTATAACTCTAGTGGTGGCTCATTTGATTTTGTGATGTAATTGTAGATGTTAACGTTTTCCTCCCTTAATAGTTCAATCAACTCCTTTGGTGTCAGTACACAATCAACCTCTTGTGTCGTTGAATCCTCCTCTATAATCTCACCATCTGCTCTTGCGCCTTCTAGTTTCTTATCGAAACAAGGCATGATTGATAAATGATAAATTTCGCTCTGTTTGATGTTCAACTGTTTCGAGATTAAAGATTTCAATAATGATCCAGTTATTTGCTGTGGTGATTTGACGTTTAATAAATATGGTAGTATCTCAGGTTTAGTCTTCTCCACGTATAGAACGAATCCAGGACATATTGCACTCAGTAATGGTTTTCCGTCGTTTTCTGAACCTTCTTGGTGTTTCATCCTGATCACTTCTGAGTTTATCTTGAAAATACTCAATTCTCTGCTCAACTCAGTACCAACCACAAATTTGAACCCGTACCTCTCACTGAAAAAATTGATTAGAAACTCATCGATCTTGACGACAGGAAGACCAAGGAAATCGGCAAGTGATATCCTACTCTGATGACTTAAACTCAACGTAAATATCTTTTCATTTGACCATTTCTCCAAATCCTCGATGAGTATCTTATGTGTCTGTTTGGACAGAAGCACCTCTTCAGCAGAAGTGATACAGCCACTGCAGGCAAGACAATCCTGGAGTGAGATATTAGCACTGGGTAGGTTGTTCACTGTCCCGTCATCGATGCTGACCTCCATGGCTTCACCGTTAATGCCTATCTGCACTTCGTAGCCGCCCTCATCATTGCCTCTGGAGTCATTCAGCCTCACCTCACCAGCTGGTTTGATGCAGGCCAGCCCGGGGCTGATGTAGTCATTCAAGTCGCTGGCAGACAGAAGGGCACTCATATCTCGTCTACTCTATGAAGGATACCAGCTTGATTAACTGAAAGATGGGAGGTTGATATAACTGATAGTGCTGAGTAAAGACAAAAAGTTTATCACTGATTGGCGCGCGAAAAATTAGAGAATATCCATCGCTTAGTAATAACAGGATATGATGTCATTATTATGTCTACTCTCGCGGCAGTGCTTCTAACGATGATAGCCCACCTCCGTTCTCTCTTTCCTATCTGTGCAGAAGTAAGTAAGTATATCAAGTTACTTCCACTCTATTCAGTCAGCCAGCATATCATGGACGTGCAGGATCTCAGCAGCTGGCAAGCAGAGCTTGACAGTGATCCAACCTACAAGCTCGCCTCATCTGCTCTCAAACGCTACAACGCTGACAATCTCCTCTTCAGCCAGACAAAGGATCTTTCCCACTATTTCAGTCATGTTGTGAAACGCGAAGGTGACCCAGTCACAAACCAAAAATCCTCCGGTAGATGCTGGTTATTTGCCTCTTTGAATATCTTGAGAATTGAGATTGCAGAGAAGCTCAACTTGGACAAATTTGAACTTTCTCAGACTTACCTGTTCTTTTATGACAAATTGGAGAAGGCTAATTTCTTCCTCGATAAGATCATTGAAACGTATGAGGAGGATGTCAATTCAAGATTGATTCAACACCTATTGGTTTCTCCTGTGCTAGATGGTGGTCAATTCACCATGTTCATCAACCTCATTGAGAAATACGGTGTTGTTCCAATCGACAATTACCCTGATGTCTACTCCTCTACAGCCTCAAGAAAGTTGAACGATCTTTTGACGTCAAAATTGAGAGAGTTTGCCGAGGTCTTGCGAGATGCCAAAGGTGAAGGAAAGGATGTCTTCAAGATCAAAAAGGAAATGATGAAGGAAATCTACAAGTATTTGACAATCTTTCTTGGTCAACCACCGAGCTCGA
The DNA here is from genome assembly GCA_030567455.1 of Komagataea norvegica. Classification (NCBI taxonomy): domain Eukaryota; kingdom Fungi; phylum Ascomycota; class Saccharomycetes; order Phaffomycetales; family Wickerhamomycetaceae; genus Komagataea; species Komagataea norvegica. The sequence goes on from JAJLSD010000033.1 coordinate 91,026, forward strand.
GTGAAGAGTTCTCATACGAGTTCTACGATAAGGATAAGAAATATCAAAAAATCAAATCCACCCCATTGGACTTCTTCAAATCTTATACAACTTTCAAGCCTGAAACTGCCATTTCTGTGATCAATGATCCAAGACATCCTTATTTCACCAAGTTAAAGATTGAACATCTAAATAACATCACTGGTGGTCAAGATGTCGAATACTTGAATCTACCAAATGACATTCTTTCTGATCTTATTGTCAAGAAAATTAAGGGAAATAAACCAGTGTTCTTTGGTTCGCATACTCCAAAGTTTATGAATAAGGAGAAAGGTTTAATGGATATCAAATCCTTTGGCTATGACTTGATTGGTTTCAAAAACAATCAGGTCAAGGCATCTCGTGTGTTATACGGTGAATCGTTAATGACACACGCTATGTTGATCACCGGCGTTAACATTAATGAGGATTCAGGTAAGCCTGATCGCTACAGAGTTGAAAACTCATGGGGTAAAGATTCTGGTGTTGGTGGTTACTACGCAATGTCTCAAGAATACTTCGAAGAGTACTGTTTCCAAATCGTTGTCGATAAGGAGGAACTTGGTGAAGAGTACTTAAAATACTGGGACCAAGAACCAATTATATTGCCGTTGTGGGACCCAATGGGCGCGTTAGCTGAATAAAAAACCGCGTAAATAAGAAACCAAATATACAAATAAACTACAAGTATATCATCAACAACACTGTATACATTCCTTAATGAAAAATCCAAAAAAAATACCAAAAAAAAAGAATCTGGCCAATATTACAAAACCAATTTGAATCCCATAACACATTAAATAAGTAAAACGAACACTAATAAACAAAACACGAAATAAACTGAACCTTCATATCAACAACCTAAGCTGAAGTGGATGAAGAGTATTTGGTGACAGCTCTGGTACCTTCAGAGACAGCATGTTTAGCTAATTCACCTGGTAAGATCAATCTAACAGAAGTTTGGATTTCTCTAGCAGAGATGGTGGATTTCTTGTTGTAAGCAGCTAATTTGGAAGCTTCAGTGGCAATTCTTTCAAAGATGTCGTTGACGAAAGAGTTCATGATTGACATAGCTTTTTGGGAGATACCGGTATCTGGATGGGTTTGTTTTAAAACTTTGTAGATGTAAGAAGCGTAAGTCTCTTTTCTGGCCTTTGATCTCTTCTTTGGAGCTTCTGAGGAAGAAGCGGTCTTTTTGGCAGCTGGTTTCTTTTCAGCTGGGGCTTTGGATGCGACTGGTTTCTTTTCTGCTTTTGGGGCCATTGTGATTATAGATAGATATATATGATAAGAGGAACAGGCTACTACAATTGTAACAAAAGAATAGGAAATGTCGCTGTTTATATACCTATGTTCTGTTCCGGGGTTTACGCCTTGCTCTTGTTTTTGTGTAGCTCCCAGAATGGCAGCGCGTTTTTCTTGAATTTCATTTTTTCTCGCTTTTCAATTTAAAAATTCAAAAAACGCGAATTTTTGAGGAAAAGAACAACATATCCAACGTTCCCAGTTTTACATCCTCAACTGAGTAAAATCCAGAACAGGGTTGGAGAGCAGCCATGCTTCTGATTGGTCGATATCTCGTTAAATAGCGCACTTTCCGGTCATCCCACTGATAATAGTAAACACAGCAACATCAATTGAGTTTCTTATAAATAGGCCACCATTTCCCCCCTAAATAACAACAACGCCTCTTCTCAGTTTCACATCAAACAAATCAATAAATAATTAATCACACATAATGTCCGGTGGTAAAGGTGGTAAAGCAGGTTCTTCAGAAAAACCATCCCAATCAAGATCAGCCAAAGCTGGTTTAACATTCCCAGTTGGTAGAGTTCACAGATTATTGAGAAAAGGTAACTACGCTCAAAGAATCGGTTCAGGTGCTCCAGTTTACTTAACTGCCGTCTTAGAATACTTAGCTGCTGAAATCTTAGAATTAGCTGGTAACGCTGCCAGAGATAACAAAAAGACCAGAATCATTCCAAGACATTTACAATTAGCCATTAGAAATGATGAAGAATTAAACAAATTGTTGGGTCATGTTACCATTGCTCAAGGTGGTGTCTTGCCAAACATTCATCAAACTTTGCTACCAAAGAAAACTGCCAAAGCTACTAAAGCTTCTCAAGAATTATAAATTTAGTATAGTTATCTGCGGTTTTTAGATAAATGGGTTTGCAATTTAATGAGGTTTTTGGTTATGAATTTACTTCAGTTTTGGTTTGTGTTTTTAATGAGAATATTTATGTAATTATAGTTCAGGATTAGCCAACTGTAATGTAGCGATGTCTTCTGCCCTCTTAGTTAGCTATTTAATCTCCCCTTTGCACTGATGGTGTTTCTCGGTATCACAATTAGTTGCGTTTGTTGGATGGCGATCTCTTTCTCGAACTGACACAACATTAATATATACGGTCTCAGAACACCCAAAAACAAACTTACTCTACTTACTGTAACCTTATTTTTAACATCAGCCAACTAATTGACCCTCTTTAACTGATCTAGACCATCACTTACTCTTTAAACTAGCAGTTTGCTTCTTAATGAGCCCTCAATTATTGCGTCGGTTGTATCCGACGGACTAAAATAGTTTTATCACCACTATTATTCGGAATTAAAATTGATAGACTAAAGGTCTTCGTTTCAAAACAAGGACAAAGAGACGGTGGAGCAGCCGGTATCAGCAACAGGGTACCAAAGGTCAATAAAAGCTTTAAACTGGCTTAAGATTGCTCTTCAGACGACAGTTATAGTATCTTCTCTGTTTGTGACCGTATTTTGATTCATTTCAAAGTTTAAAATTAGCATAGTTCAAGCCCAGACCGTGAGAAGAAAGTTTAACTTGTTTCATTATTTAGACACACGCCTCATGCTGAACAGCACTCATACAATTGCGATAAGATCCTTCTGTATGTTTCCATGCTGCTGTGTTTGTTGCAATGACATCATCAAGTTCTTCACTATTGAAAGGTTACGAGCACGCGAATAGAATGAAAAATTTTTGGAACTTCGAAACAATCGATCAAATTTACAACTGTAATTAATTCAACATTCGTCAAATTCATCCACTGGGAAAGTTTCTGGGCCCTTGATTTGCATGCTTGTACGATTTCTAAGAAACTCAGCTTGCCATCCTATCACACATTTGCACAGATTTCCATTAATTTCCCAGAGCCAGTCTTTATTTACTCCTTTCGAAAAGTTCAAGTTTATTCATAAACAACATTTGCATTATTGTCATCCTACTAAGATGAGTATAAAACGTTCAAATTCTTCACAAAGTCTGAACGGCCAACATGATAGCAAGAAGCCAGCCTTAAATAATGCCACATATGTCTCTGAGGAGATCATTCAAGATGATGATATCTCCATTGATGAATCCTCCTCTTCTGATTCAGAATCATTAGTACCGAAATCCATTCCAAATGATACCTTTATTAATGGGCAATGGCGCGATACTATTGACAAAGTTGTCAAAAGTGTTGTGTCTATTCATTTCACACAGACCACTTCTTTTGACTGTGATCCACCAATTGTTTCAGAAGCGACCGGTTTTGTGGTGGACGCAGAAAAAGGTATAATTTTAACGAATAGACACGTTGTTGGTGCTGGTCCATTTACAGGTTATGCCATATTTGATAACCATGAAGAAACTGTGGTGAAACCAATCTATAGAGATCCAGTTCATGATTTTGGGTTTTTGAAGTTCAACCCAAGCGATATCAAGTATATGAAGATCCAATCATTGGAACTTAGACCAGAATTAGCCCAGGTTGGGTGTGAAATTAGAGTTGTTGGTAATGATGCTGGTGAAAAATTATCTATTTTGAGTGGGTTCATCAGTAGATTGGACAGAAATGCACCGGAATATGGTGGTTTAACCTATAATGATTTTAATACTGAATACATCCAAGCTGCTGCTAGTGCATCCGGTGGTTCTTCTGGTTCCCCTGTTGTTGATGTCAATGGCTATGCTGTCGCTTTACAAGCTGGTGGGTCAACAGATGCATCCACTGACTTCTTTTTGCCACTATATCGTGTCAAGAGAGCGTTGGATTGTATTCAAACTTCCAAACCAATTACTAGAGGTACCATTCAGGTCCAATGGATTCTTAGACCGTTTGATGAATGTCGTCGTTTGGGTTTGTCTGATGAAGTGGAAAAGCAAATCCGTTCAAAATTCCCAAAGATTATTGGATTATTGGTTGCTGAAGTTGTTCTACCTGAAGGCCCAGCCGATGGTTTGATTAAAGAAGGCGATACCTTAGTCTCCATAAATGGACAAGATATAATAACTTTCATTAAAGTTGATGAGATTTTTGACTCCTCTATTGGAGAAAACGTCGAAATTGCCGTTCAAAGAAATGGTGAAATTGTAACCATTAATTGTAAGGTTCAAAATCTGCACTCAATTACACCAGACAGACTACTTAGTGTGGCCGGTGCTTCTTTCAATGACATGAGTTATCAGATGGCTAGAATCTATGCTATTCCTGTAAAGGGAGTATTCATCAACAATGCCACAGCTTCTTTCCTTCTGGATAAGACAGAATCACAAGGTTGGGTCTTAGATACTTTGAACGACATAGATATTAAAGATTTAGACCATCTAATTGAAGTCATGAAATTGGTCGCAGACAAAGAAAGAGTTTCAATTAAGTTCCGTCATATCTCAGATTTGCATTCACCTTCAGTCACAACGTTATACATTGACCGTCATTGGTGTACCAGTTTCAGATTATCTACAAGAAATGATGAAACTGGGTTATGGGATTTCAGAGAATTAGGAGACCCATTACCACCAGTTGACCCATTACCAAAATCCGTGAAGTTTATTGATATTCCAATTGAATATCCAGAGTGTGCAAAATTATCAAAGACTTTAATCTTGGTTAGCTCAGTTATCCATGTTCCTGTTGATGCATTCCCTGGAATTAGGGCAAGAGGGTATGGTTTGATAATTGATGCAGAAAGAGGTTATGCGATAATTTCAAGACGCGTTGTTCCTCATGACTGTTTGGATGTGAATGTTTCATTTGCTGAATCATTGATCATTCCAGCTACAGTTGAATTCTTGCATCCTACTCAAAACTATGCCATCATCAAATATGATCCTTCGTTAATTCAGACTGAATTAATTACCCCAAAGTTCAGTACCAAACCACTAGAAAGAGGTGAGAAAGTCGTTTTCATTGGCCACAATAATAACATGAGAGTTGTTACCACAGATACTAAAGTGGCGGATATTACCACAGTTAATATTCCAAGAAATGTCGTGTCTCCTCGTTATAGAGCTTCTAATTTAGAAACAGTGTCATTTGATACCAACTTAACGAAAGACTGTGCATCAGGTATCATCACTGATCAGGATGGTACTATAAGGGCGTTATGGTTGTCTTTCTTAGGTGAAACTCAAGGTGAGACTGATACTGTTTACAGAATGGGTTTAGATGTTACTGAACTACAGAATGTTTTGAAACTCTTCCAGAAAAGAGATCAAATTGAAATCAGCAATAATGATGCTGAGGTTGTTGTTGTTGATAAGAGCACTGTACCATCTTTAAAGATTGTGGATGCTGAATTCGTTGCAATTAGTTTAGCTCAAGCCAGAATAATGGGTGTTTCTGATGAATGGATCGCAAAGATGGAAGAGTCTAATAGTGATAGATTACAGTTCATTTCAGTTTCAAGAGTTACGTGTCCAGAAGTGGAGTCCCAACATTCTTTACTAGAACCAGGTGACATTGTTCTGTCGATTGAAGGTATGATTGCCTACACTATTCAAGATATAACTTCAATTACGGATAAAGATTTTATCAAATTCTTAATTGTTAGAAGAAAGAAAGAGATTGAAGTCAATGTTCCTTGTGTTGAAGTCAAGTCCTCAGATCATTTGGTGTTCTGGGCAGGTGCCATTTTGCAAGCTCCACATCATGCTGTGAGACAATCTTTGATCAACTTGCAGTCTCAAGTTTACGTTACATCAAGAGGACGTGGTTCTCCTGCCAAAGCATATGGTATTTCACCAACTAATTTTATCACACATGTTAGCGGAATCCCAACTCCTACTTTAGAAGAGTTCGTTAAGGTTGTCAGAACTATTCCTGATGAAACATACGTGAAGTTGAGATTAGTGAGTTTTGATAACATTCCGTTTGCTATCTCAATCAAGACAAATTACCATTACTTCCCTACAGGGGAGTTGAAAAAGGACTCAAAAAGTGGCAAATGGATCGATATTGAGTACGATGAGAAAAACAATGAGAATATCGTCAAGGAAGTTTAGGGCTAGTTTTAATTATATGCATTAAATAAAGGAACATGCTTCAACAGGTTAATTGCACATGTAGATCTACACACATTATTCATGTTCCATATGATCTATCGACAATAAACCGCTGATTCAACTTCTCCTTTGAAAACTTATTGGGTATGAACAAGTTCGATTGTGGGTCAAACCTATCGAAATACTTCCCAATCAAAGGAAAAGATTTAACAAAACTGAGAGATTCCTCTGTAATTTCATCGACAGGCTGCAGTGACCTCCAAATGGAATTGGTGATTTTGATAGTCAAGACTTTATAAGTTACCGTGTAGGCTTCATTAGACGTTATATCTTCTTCGTATATAGGGCAAAGAATAACACCAAAAAATTTGTGACGCGAATAGACAATTTGACCAGTATGGAATTCAGGTTCCGGTACATTGGCTCGAGTAAAAGGAATGTAACGATGCGTATGGGGAAAATCAAAAAAGTCTTCCGGAAGTGATTTGTGAAGCCTATTATTCTCTTTATCAATTATGCAAGAATCAAAGGGGAAAAGTCTCTTTTGCTCTTCAATTATGCCTTGTAGAACTGATGGATTATGCGGTCCTATCTTAGATGTACTTTTGAGACTCTCGATAATCCATAATGTGTTCACTATTCGTGAATAGAACGGAGATTTTGATTTGGGATAAATGTTGAGAGACACATCTGAAGCAGTGTATCTGATCTGTGATTTTTCTATTATTGAGGTGGAATGATGCCAAACTTTTAGAATAGTTTCAGCTGTAATATATCGTATTGTGTCCTCAGATTCCTGTCTCAAAAATAGCGACTCTAGGTAGTTCATAGAGATAAATTGAGGTTTATCTCCTTTCAGAAATAACAGCACAGCACCATTGTTGAAGGAAGCATCCTCAATAACGAGAAAAGTCTCGGAGACAGTGGATTTGATACCAAAAAGGCTTGATATCTTTTGAATTATAGAATATTGAATCCACATACTTCCAACAACTTCTCCTGAGTAAACCCTCAATATGGAGTATTCTTCTGTGCTGTTCCCGGAAAAATTGTCCTGAACAACTTCATGATCAGTATCACAATGACATACTTTAAACAAAACGTCCACAGTTGCTTTCACTATAGCGATCGGTGATTTTTCAAAGGTTCCATCAATTATTCCTGATCTCACCGTTCTAGAAACTTCATCAAGAATCTTGGTTCTATACGGTAGAAGCTCATCAAATGAAGGATCCAAGTAGCTCATCTTGAAGAAAAAATCTTCAGCATCTGATTTATCAAAACCTTTGGACAGATATGATATACCTTGATTCCTTCTGATAGTGTTCAGTAAATTTGTACTTAGGTATTTCATCCGTAAGTCATCGTTCGACCGTTTTAAACTCAATAGTAATGGGATATTATCGTTGTTGATTATTATTGAAGCAGCCTTCATAACGAATTCAATATCATCACTGGATTTGATTCTTTCCAACTGTGACAAAGTTTTCGAATCCTTTTCACTTCTGGCAATGTAGTACTGCAGATAGTTCTCAATGTTGTGGTAGTCGCCTCTGGGTATATCCTGAATGGAGAACCAGCGTGTGTTAACAAAAGTCGACCATATGACGTCTGAGCTGACAATACCATTCACTGCTGTATTTGTGAGCCGCAGGTTCAGGATATCATTTGCAGTAAGATGGCGCGCTATGTTCTGCCATATATCAACATAGAGGGCATCAAGGGGCATCGCTAGGGTTCAGGAACTTGCTTACCACTACCAATTATTGACACATACGTACATAAATTCGGAGAAATTTTTAAACAAAAAAGTAGTAAGCTAGAAATATGAAAGCAAAAATGGACGGATTTTGTGGCTGAACACACGGTCAACCTACTTCGCTTCTCGAACCCTGAATCACCCTAAGATACTATGCAGTCATAAGAGAATCCACTACAGTATTAAAAATAAGGAAAACCATTTCGTCGTTAAATATATAAAACTATGTACAATCGTAAGACTGAAAAACCTACTCCACCGAAATCGATTCCAAATCATAACTCTCCACCAATTCTCTCTGATCAACCGCTTTCTTCAACAATTTACCGAAAAAGATGTAGCCCATATCAGCATTTTTTATTTCGCCCATCAGGTGGTCCTTCTTCACAACGTATTTATCCAATGAGGTCTGGAAACAATTTTGAACTTCTCTAGAAGGAATCTTCAAAATTTTACGACACTCGTTGGAAATTCTTTGAGAATTCTGGTGAGGGTAATCCAATTCCTTAATCTGGCTTCTGATCTTTTTTGCTAGATTTCTTGGTAGGGCATTTGGAATATCAGAGATCAAATAAGAAAGTCCGAAAGCAGCAGTACCTATAGCGATTGGGACGGCCAATAAACGTAATGTGTTTGGTGAGAAAAATGATCCGTAATGGAAAAAGCCCTTAACAAAAGTTCCAGTGGTAATGAATTTGGATGCAGCATAGATCCCAACTGAGTATAGCGAATTTTTCCAAACCAGAACATTATCTGTAAGTTCGGATTTGAAACCAAGCACTTTGACGAAACTTTCTAGTGATGGATCAAAAAAATCAAGAATGGAGATGGAGTCATCAATGTGTCTTGTTATTGTATCTCTTCTTCTTGTAAACATAAAGTCTTCTCTGAAAACTTTCTCTGACTTGAAATCATCACCTAAAGATTCTTGACCAATTTTGTTGATACTGGAAATGCTCTCAATGGTTGCTTTTCTAGCACAGTCTTCACTTTCCCTAACAGATTCTAAAATTCTTTCAGTAATGGCATTTTGAGTGCTAGTGATATACTCGAATAGATTGAATAAACCATAATACTGCACAATTGGATGGTCACCCATGGATGATAGAGTTGATAGTATTCTATCTCTTGTATCATCGTATATTTGTTTGCTGGTGGATTCTATGATTTTTTCAATTTTTTCATTTGTTTTGACGCTCAAAATTAAACTTGATTGGTAGCTCGGTGTTAGCTGATTGAGTTTATCAGTTAACGAATTTTTATCGTTTAGATAAATTTTTTGATTTATGGTTGATAGTGCTTGAATATCTCCGAATAATTTGGTCAAGTAAGTCTTTGCTGGTTGTAGTTTAGATAATGCTCTTTTCTGCAAAACAAAATTTCTCAAGCTTTCTTCAAGATGATCAAAATCTGGATTAGAAAAATCATCATTGACATCATTACTACTACCTTCTCCAGAGTCGCCATCATCTCCACCACCAAATTCATCTGGTAAATTATCAACTATTCCACTTGATGACACAAAATGAACGAACTCCGTAGCATCTTTGTAGGTATCCGGTGATAGTTGCTTGACTTGGTCTAAAATCCTGGCTTTGCATTTATTCTTATCCTTGATATTGTCAAATCTGTTAACTACTATGAATATCAACTGTTTTTCATTAGCAGCAGTTGCAATAAATTCTTTAGCAGATAAAGTGAAATGATTTTCAGCACTTAGTACAAAAATCACTAGATCGATCTCTTCCTGTCTTGAAAAAACTTCCGTTGTTTGGTAAGAATCCAAATTCAAACCAGGTGCATCAATCAATGCGATATCAACAACCCCATTTTTCAATAGGCTCTGATCTAAAGATCTCTTATCATTGACATAAACTTTCAAGATTGCATATTTATCACATTCGGCAACCAACTCCTCCAAATCCTTCAATTGAAATAATCGGAAGGTAGATTCATCTCTGATGTTATAGGTCGATCCGATTGGCACAGCATGAACCTCCTCAAGGCCACTATTTTCTCTGCAATCAATAACCTCACAAAAGACAGTGGTGCAGGGTTGCTGATCTTCTGGTAAGACTTTTCTTCTCAACAAAGCGTTACAGAATGTAGACTTTCCTGAATTCAAATCACCTGTGACAAACACCTTTGAGGAGGTATCATCAATTCTGTCTTTCAAAGATGACAAATGTTTAGCAACTTGTTGAATTTTTTCCTCCAACAAGTGTCCAATAGTTTCCTTATTAAGGTTCAACACTTGGTTGTTATCCAACTTAACATTCAATTTCAACACTTTGAAGTCCAAATCGACAATATCGTCATCGTCTTCATTGACAACTTGTTTCTGTACGGATTTGAGGGACTTTTGTCTAATCAAAGCCAAGTGCGCTCTTTTGCTGTTTAGCAATTTGTCAGGAACATCATTTGAGGGATAAAATACCGGACGTTGCTTATTCTCATCCCTCAACTCATGTAAGAGGTGTATAGCACTATTCACAGAACGATCTAAAGCTGTTTTGTTCTTATTGAATTGTAGTTGGGAAATGTGACTTTTCAATCTTTTGTCATTAGAGAATGATCTGTTATGTTGAATTTTTGGCTTTGCGGAAGGATCATATTGACCGTCGAAGACCGTGCTTCCTTCCAATACACCCTCTTCACGCAGATAATTTAAAGTGTTTGGGTTCGAGCTAAGACTGCCAATGAAAGTCTGAGCATCATCACCATCCTGGCTATCGATGGAATGACGATTGTGATTCGCAGCACCTTCGGAACCACTCATTTTAGACACAAAACGTATGCTGAAAGAGAAGCAAGTAACACGGCAAGCAGCACAGCACTGGTTTAATTAACAGATGTACAGATAGCAATAGCTTCGCTAGTGTGAAGCTGCCCTGAGACGTAAGATCTGACCAAAAACCAAAGTAGTTTAGAGGACACTAACAGACAAACAGCTCACAACAGCAAAAATGAGATCATATAAAAAAGGTGGTCGGAACTCGTTTTTGGCTCATCGCACCCTCGGAAGCAATAGCCATCAGAAAATTATTTCATGTAGTTTTGCACTAGTTTGTGTCTCTTTACGTTACCACAGTCGCCCAGTTATGTCCTTCAGAAAGAGAGGCGATGTCCTTAACGCAGGGTCTGGTATTGGAATTGCTAGAAACCCACTTAGGGGCCCAGTTACACCCGGTGTCCCAGGAAGAAGCCCAGCTGTCCCGGCTGCTATCCCAGGAAGAGGTGCTCCTGCCCAAGGTAGAAACATACCTAATATGGACGCATTGCACAAGGACCTAGGTGAATTGCAGATAGAAGAACAGGAGCTGAAGCACCCAGGAATAAGACCGTCAACTTTAACATCTCAACCAACAGTTTCGACCGGTTCTAATGATCTGGATAAGATCCTCGGACATCAAGGTTTACCATTGGGTCAATCACTACTTGTTGAAGAGAGTGGAACTACTGATTTTGCCGGAGTCTTAATGAAGTCATTTGCTTCTCAGGGAATCGTTCATAACAGATTAGACCCTAAAGCTTCTAACACTCATATCATAGTTGTTAGTTTGAATACTAACTGGAGTAAGGAACTGCCTGGTCTATATAAAGGTAGTAGCAGGGATCAAAAAAAGAACAAAGTCTTGGTAAATGAGCGAAAAGTCTCAGTCCAGAACTTGATCGATGGGAATCAAGATTTAAAGAAACCCAAGTTAGCTCCAGCAAAACCAGCCAATAACGATTTAGATTTGAAAATAGCTTGGAGATATGGTTTGAAAAGCACAAACAACCAACAGTCAAATGTCAATCTAAACAATGAAATATATAAGGATTTCAATCATCAGTTTGATATAACAAGTCGTTTGGTTCCAACTCCAAACCAAAATGAAATTACTTTCATTCCTATCCAACCAGCTTTCAAACCAATTCTAGCACAGATTGAACGCTCAATTAAACAGCATCCAGATAAGATAATTAGATTGATAATACCTTCACTATTAAATCCATCAATGTATCCACCACAATTGTCGTCAACTACTGAGATCTTGCCATTTGTGCATTCTTTGAGATCATTGACCAGAAAGTTTCAAAACAGACTTACACTGTCCTGTTCACTTTCCCTTGAACTATTCCCTAGGGATTCCTCATTGACCAAACATTTGGAGAACTTGTTCGACACAGTTTTGCATCTGGAACCATTTGATCAAGAAATGTTAAAATTTTTAGAAAAGGCATACAGTAATCAACCAACAAAGGTGCAACATGGGCTAGTCCATCTATATAAGATTCCAAACTTGAGTGAAAAAGGTCAAATGCTGGTAATGAAGAGCGAGTTTGCTTTCAAGAATGGTAAGAAGAAATTCGAAATTGAAGAATGGGGTATCCCTATTGATGATGAAGGTGACGGTGATAAGCAAACAACGCAGAACATCGAGTTTTAATGATGAAGAGAATATCTCATGATAAGATAGAGATTGTAGTACCCGTAAATCTAGACGTATACGAAAATTTCTACACTTGTCCAGTGTTGTTGATTCTAAAATTAAATGCTATGAAATTCGAAAGTATTCTCTCATATTTCAAAATTCAAAGGCCCAGAAGTTATCGAGGTAATTACTGGATGGAGCCTTAGAACAAAAATAGCTAAAAGTCTTCAAAAAAGAATCAACATTCGGTAGAGAGGCATTTCTGGAAGGGCTCAATTTGCTAAAACATGGTTCAGAACCGGAAAAACCTCAACAAAAAAAGAAAAGAAACAGTAAATAATGTCCTAAACGTCCAAAATGTCCCAAATGTCCCGAATGTCTCCGATATCTTTTCTTTTTCCGTTGACGTATTTTTGGTAAGGGACACAACACTCATAGCATCATAACGTCATAATGAATAGTTCCAATGCAGAACTGTTCTGAACGACAAGAAGGAACGTCGAGTATATAAAGACCATGTGGCACGCCAGCTGAGATAGATGTGTTGATATTTTTAATGGATATCAACTTTGAAATTCGCTCACATTCGATCAAACTCCTTTTTTTAGAAGCAATCGACTTAATAGATTATAGACAACGAAGATGATCCCAACTAGATCCCTCCAAAACTCACTCAAAAAACTACCTCATTGTGAATCCATCAAGATGGCTTATGATTTGCACATGCCTCAAACTTCACTACACAGCCACAACCATTTGAAGTCAAGTAATAAAGAGCCAATTCTTTTCCTACATGGTATTTTTGGATCTAAGAAATCATATGCTCTAGATTCCAAAATTATTGCCAATACCACTCATACACCAGTCTATACGATGGATTTGAGAAATCATGGCGAAACAGAACACGCCAAACCTTTCAATTACGACACATTGGCATATGATATCCAAGCTTTCTGCAAAGATCATGGTCTAGAGAAAGTCAAACTAGTTGGTTACTCTCTTGGTGCCAAAGTTTCAATGTTGACTACTCTAAGATATCCAGAACTGATAAAATCAGCAGTGATCATTGACAATGCCCCAATTCGTCAACCCTATGTGGAAAATTTTATGAAGCAATACGTTAAAAGTATGCTTCATGTTTTGGATGATGCTAAGATCAAAGCTGATGATAAAGACTGGAAGAACAAAGCTAGTGAAAGTATGAAGAAATTTCTGCCAAACGGTACAATTCGTAAGAATTTGCTAGTAAATTTGGTGAACAAAGCTCCAAAAGACTTCAAATCCCCTGTTGTTGATTTCGATGACGGATACATTCAATTCCTCAATCCTGTTAGAGAGATGGAAGAAATGGCTGTCAAAGATGTTTGTGACTGGCCAGTTGAAACAACTGAAGGGTTGAAATTTGAAGGTGATATCAAATTTATTAGAGGTTTGAAATCTCCATTTATTACAAAAGAAGGAATTGACAAAATTAATGAATTTTTCCCAAAGGCAGAGTTCAGCGAAGTCAATTCAAACCATGATATACTGGATCAGAGACCAGCTGAATATGTCAGAATTATTTCAGACTTCTTCAATCTCCAGAAGTATAAGACTTTGAAAATGTCCACTTCTGGTACCGTTGGTCACCAGCCAATCGCACAAAGTGCTTAATATATGTCTAATCATGCCTTGATTTAGTTTTTATTTATCTTACTCAATTAATATTCAATCGATGTAAGAATTAAGGATTTATTCTCGTAATGTTTTCGTTCTATTCATAACTATTTATATACATGTAAGCTGCTCTTCCAATATGTGCACATGATCTTCAAAATCATCTACCGTTTCTTCTCTCCCAACGTCTTAACAAAATACTCACTCAATACCTCATCACTCACACTGCTTGGACTTCCCACCACTAAATCAGCACCCATCATAGTTTTAGGAAAGGCAATTACATCTCTGATGCTCTCAGATCCCACTAAGATAGAACATAATCGATCAAACCCAATTGCAAACCCTGCATGTGGTGGTGTTCCGTTTTGGAAAGCATCTAATAAATGACCAAAAAGGGCATCTGGATCAGGAATTCTTAAGATTCGAGAAAATATGTATCTCTGAAGTGCAGGATCATGCACTCTTCGTGACCCACCACCGATTTCCATCCCGTTAACAACAAGATCATAATGGTCGCCCAATACCTCTAATGGGGCAGAGGAAAGCTTGGAATAAGTTTCAGTGGTGCACATGGTGAATGGGTGATGTGTGGACTCATATTTAGTGTAGTCATATGTTGGATACTGGACCTTACTTTCTTTCAAAGTGAGAGGGTCTTTAACAATCGTGGTTGTTTCAACCGGATTAAACAATGGAAAATTTTCTATCCAGGCACCAACAAATGGAGTATCTTGCAATATGTTTGAGTCTGGAAACGATTGGATAGCTAATTGACGGAATCTACCTAATGGAGTAGGGTTCTCATACGACAGTTTCGCACGAGTTGAACCCGCTATGATGTCACCAACTTCTAAATTGAGAAGTGAGTTGATTGTTTCGATGTTTGAATGATGGAACTTGGCAATTTTAGAGAATTTTGAAGTCCAGTTATGCAAATCTGATTCATTTTGGATCCGGAAAGTAATTGGTGCTCTGTTTTTGTATTCTTTTGGGTCTTTCAAAATTTTTGGAAATGATTCTGGTTGCTTCAACACAATAATTTCAAATATAGGGAATTCTGGATGTTCAATAGCGGTGGAAAATTCAGAAAGATCCTGTATAATTAAAGTGGATCTCAAATCTGGTTTATCAATCCCATATTTACTCAAGACAAAGTTGTAATCTAGATGAATGAAGTTCCCTTCTTTGGCCTCATGCTTGAGATCGATGGTCTTCATAGTTTCCTTACCTGCTCCAGCCCATATTTTCTTGACTAAAGATTCAACCACATCCTGGACTTCAGTTTTATCAGCAAACGACATTTCCAAATCAATCTGTGTAAATTCAGGTTGTCTATCCTTTCTTAGATCCTCATCTCTGAAACATTTGGCGATTTGGAAGTAGTTCTTGAAACCACTTGCCATAAGTAATTGTTTATACTGTTGTGGTGATTGTGGTAGTGCATAAAATTGGTTTGATTGTCTCGTTGGGACGATAAATTCTCTAGCACCTTCTGGCGTGGATTTGAAAAGTAATGGAGTTTCAATCTCTGTGAAGTCTTTATCATGAAGAAAGTTTCTTACAATTTGTGAGACCTTTGATCTTGTCTTGATTGAATTTTGGTAAAATGGATGCCTTAGTTGAAGGTATCTGTATTTTGGCGGAAATTCTTTGAAATTGGTATTTTTAAGATCATTTAACTGAGAAGATAGGATGTCACTTTTGTTCAATATTTGAAACTCTTCAAGGTTCAAATCCCATTTCAAAACCTCCTTTGTGTTGCGATCTGAACCATTAACAACCTTTTCTTGCTGTCTCTTTGGTTCGATCTTACCCTTCACAACGACACAGTCTTCAACTTGAAGATTTTTCAATTGATCCACAAGTTCAATATCTTTTGAAATTAGCTGCGTCACACCACCGTTGAAATCTCTGAATTCGGCAAATATCAGGCCTTTACCAACCTTCTTTGGCTTCTGATTGATCCAACCGGATAATGTGACCTGCTTTCCTAGATATGAATCTACTGAATCATTGATGGTCGATATCTTATGAGTATGTTTAGGGAACTCAAACTTGGATAATATTACCTCCTTTGGCGGAAGCGAGTCATGCAACCTCCTCAGCGAGGAATGAAATGATCTCCAGAACCTCATTAAAGATACTGAATGCGAATCTCAAAGGGTAAAACCGTGATGGACTTTTCGTTCGTAAAGTCGCATGCTCGCATTGTTTTCTGGGTTATGTAGCGATGTCCATGCGGTATAGATGTTAGTATGAGCATAAAGCATGATGATGTGCGCGGAGAGCTGGTATGGGCTAAAAAGTGGCCAGTTTTGTTTCTAAAGCAGTGGAAAAACTCTTATGAGGTCACAATAATGTGATTGGCGTTGAAACTGATGAAAGAAACTGAATTGGATCCTGAGAGCGAAGAAATCAAAAGAGGTTGGATTGCTTACGGCGTTACCTTAAGTGTGCCCGCCTTATGGCTGGCGTACGATAATGACCTCGAAAGAAAAGATTAAGAGCTTATAGGCATAAATGAAATGACAACTCTTTTGAAGATATTTAATGGAAACAGAGGCAACCTACATCGTCTCTTTCTAAGATCCCCAACTGGAACAAAACTACATACTCTGAAAGAAGACAATAACCTCTATCTCTCTATATCATAGACCTTCACTTCCCCTTTGAAATTTGCACTTATCAGCACGTCATCTAGCACATCAATTTGTAACACACTACCATTATCCCCACTTTTATCGATCGTATCATCTTCTAATTTTTGCACAATCTTCTTCGTCTGTAAGTCCCACACTATTAAACTGCCTTTTTCATCACCAGAGACAACAAACTCACCTCTAACAAAGCCCAGTGAACAGCTGTATTTCTCTAGCACTGCGCCAGAATAGGTCTTAACGACTTTATTGTTCATGTAATCCCATAGTCTGATTGTGTTGTCTAATGTGGTAGCTAGCAGGTACCTGGAATTAGGAGTAAACTTGACACACGAGACAGGGAAAGAAGAGGAAGTAGTGAATTTATCATAGATGAGCGTTTTCAAACACTGGCCTGAATCGGTATCAAACAATCTAATTAACCCGTCATAACTTGCACTAACAATAATTGAATCATCCCAACTCAAATCAAGACTTGCAATTGGATCACTATGAGCTGACAAGGTCTTCAAACACTTTCCCGAGAGAACATCCCAGATCCGTATAGCCTCATCTGCGGAGCCAGAGATCAGTAGGTTCCCCTTATGATTGAATGAAAGCGATGTGATGAAATATGTGTGTCCCTTCAGGACTTTGATGCACTCTGAAAACTCAACGTTCCATATTCTGATTGTGCAGTCATCAGACCCAGACGCCAGGTATCGTGAATCGGGACTCCATGCAATGTCAGATATCCCCTTTAGATGACCCTGAAGTATAGTTATCAGCTTACCAGTGGTCAATGAGTGGATCTTAATAGTTTTATCGGTGCTTGATGTCGCATAATACTGGCCATTAGGCGATATTTTCACAGCTGAAGTGATGTAAGCGGCATTGACGGGGCTATGTGAGTGACGTAAGGAGAGCATAACCCAATGGAATCCCTCTTAAGACGGTGATTAATTACTACTCAAACACATTATTATGGTTCTCTTTGATTTGTTTGTTGATGTCGCTGACATAATCAGGACTAACAGTTACGAGCACCTGCAAATCTTTAAAAAGAAGTCAAATCGCCACTGAACAATTGTAACTAAACAAAGAGAGTTATCAGCTAGCAGGCGCTTCAATCCCATCAATTACCACTGCAATGTCACTTAGAATCATCCCACAGAATACACAGCCCTCTGAGGTGAGCTCTAACAAATACGGGCCATCTGCACCATCTGCACCAGCCCTTCAGGACACCCTACGTACCAATGAAGGTCCCCTTTCGATCCAATCCAAGATCAATAACAGACATCCTCTAGAGGCCCGTCTCGCCAACTGGGAACAAACACAGCATGATTTGAAAATGGAAACATATAGACGTGTCTTTGGTGCCGCTGAGCCAATTAGAAGAACGATGGAGTTAAAGATTGTCGAGAATGATTTTGTTCCAACTGTCGTTGGCGGTCAAAGTAACATACATAGGGATATACTCTTGGGTAAAGATACCAGCATTGACTGGGAGGATATTTACACTGACAGAGACTCTCTTGGATTCAGCGAATTAGGAAGTGGTTTCCATACTGAGATGGAGAAGAGAATGCGCATGTAGGGGTCTATATAGAATGTCTGAATGATAAAATCAATTGTAAAACTGGTTCTGTTTGTAGATATTTTATAGTCTCTGGTAATAGATAAGAGTTATAGAATCGGGAACATTCTTACCCATTAAGAGTTACATTTTCGTGTCAGACATATGGAGAGTTACGACTTAAGGCTACTACTGAATAGCTGAAAGCAAAATATGCACTAAAGATATAAATATAATGAGGACCACGATAGGGGTCTATAGCTCAAGAAGGACCGAAAGCATACAACACATCGCCTCAGTTGATCAAATCCGTTACGAATTGAACCAAGGTGAGTCCGTTCATTTGCTCTTCAAACATTTCTAAGGTATAATGTTAGTACAATGAATTATTGTATTTTGAGAAACTCGCCCAATGACCCCCCCTCATATAACTGTTGCGCTTCAATAGTTGAGCAACCAGATCAAATGTTCAGATTATTATGTTAAGAATTGAAGTCATTACTTAATGTTCGTATACTATCTAGCTTTAAAGTTCTTAATTTGGTTCATCATTTTGACTGATCTGGAAGTTACACGGAATGGAGGTTTGAGTTTAAAGCTCTCATGAGATCATCTGTATCACTTACCTTCTTGAGCGAGACCCCATGGCGTGATCCATGGACTGATATCATCAGTTACTGAAATAAACAATAAGATATTCAAGGAATTTTTTTTGGTGCGAAAATTTTCTAAAGAATATCAAACCCAAGAGTATTTTAGTGAGGGCTCGAAGAAGAGATAAGCTACGTTTCACGAGCGCAGGTGGAATTCAGAGATAACAACGCTTTCTCAGATTCATTCAACCGAGCAGATGAATATACCTCACTTATCACAATGCTTCATCTCACTACCAGTTAGCCCTTGAACAGTCAAATCTGATTCAGACGGAAGACTCTTTCAGCTACAATTTTGAGATCTAATGCACAATATACAGACCTTTCCTTATATTAAAACAACGAATAAACTTCTAAAACCTGATACTGATATCTCCCATTCTGATTCATAACTTTAAAAAACATCATAAATTGAATAAAACAAATTAAGGGTAAACAGACATCAATAATGTTAATTCTGAGTTGTAGAAATCTATCAAATTAGTGAAAATATAAAAATAAGTGGGCTTTTTTGTTGATTGATTTTGAGATGTATTGGAATTAAACTTTTCTAGACACTTTGCAAAGTTAACTTAGAAGTTTAATTTAGTACGTCTCCAGTGACGTCTTTTAGCATTGTAACGGATGGTGTTACCAGTTTTTAATCTGATCCATTGTGGCAAAGGACGGTTGCTGTTGGCAGCTTTAGCCAATTTTTGCTTGATTTTGAAAGATTTTTGAGCCTGTCGGGGAGTTAGTATGAATGTTCATAAGCTATCTTGCAAGGGCCAGGGTGAAGCAACGATCAAAATGGAACTGAACAGATGAAATCGACTAGATTATATCAGTGCTTTTATCGTTGAAGGTTCTTGAACAACTCCTGTAGTCGTGTTGGGACTGGAAGTGCTGGCTTCATTTCATTGTTTGATCTTGACTTCATAAAAATTTCTTCCGTGTACTGATTAATAGTCTTCCTGCCAACTAGTCGTGCTGCTCCTTCTGGTGATGGCAGTGGTGATGACACTGTTAAGTTCCTCAATCGTTCTCCTCTCTAGCTTGTGAGCTCTACATACAGGCATTGCAACTTGATTAAATCTTGTAGTCTCTCCAGTGTGAGTTTGTCTTTACTGAAAGTCAATTTTTTCACTTTCAGTGCGGAACCTTCTGAAGCTGCTGCGCGAACCGGGAAATACAGCACACTCACAGACCACTTTCGCGAACTTTCCGCGAAAAAACGAAGGTCAAGAAAATTGTTTGGGAAAGAAAAAACGGTGTATGGATGTCAAAGTTAGGGCCCATTAGCATCACGTGCCAAACAATAGGGCTCACTGCACACACTAGGTTCCCATTTTTTTTTCACCATCAACAAAAAAATGAAATTTTCAGATTACATGCAATCACTTTACACACTCACACCGCCTTAGGATCCATACATCAAAATGACTAGAACCTCTGTCTTAGCTGATGCTTTAAACGCTATCAACAACGCTGAAAAAACTGGTAAACGTCAAGTCATCATCAGACCATCATCAAAAGTTATCATCAAATTTTTACAAGTCATTCAAAGACACGGATACATTGATGAATTCGAATACATTGATGACCACAGATCAGGTAAGATCGTTGTCCAATTAAACGGTAGATTGAACAAAGTCGGTGTCATCTCCCCAAGATTCAACGTCAGAATTGGTGATATCGAAAAGTGGACTGAAAACTTGTTGCCAGCTAGACAATTCGGTTTCGTCATCTTAACCACCTCCGCTGGTATTATGGATCACGAAGAAGCCAGAAGAAAACATGTCTCTGGTAAAATCTTAGGTTTCGTTTATTAGATTGCCTTTAATGCTCTTTTAATAGTCAAAATATAAAAGTTTATGTATTTTAGCTCAGATGAAATGAAAATGTAGTTGTGAAGTTGAAGAGCTGTTTTGCAGAGATCAATATGTGAGGACTTTATAAAGAGAACTTGAAGACGAAAGAGTCAACTTATATTGAATTCAAAGCAGCAACTCTTCACGTATATTGACACTTATCACTGCTCTCTCCTCACCACCGGTTCAAAAAGAACCCTGATCCACGTGACTTGCAATAGGGCTCTCACCAGTCCCCTCTATTTTCCGCGAAATATTGCAGATTTCTGCCCAAAAGGTTATGCAGCGATGTGTGATTTTCGGGTGAAGTGGCCAAACCGAGTTCCTTTTTTTTTTTCCAACCACGCAAAAGTTTTCATGAAAAGCGAATTCGAATTGCATTTTAACAACAGCTTTAGTTAGAGGTATCCAAACAATGTCTTCAGGTATGTCGTGCTACCACTAGTGGGATGAATGAATGAGATATATGTAGACCACGGAGAACAGAGGGACGTCTGGATTATCAAGATTAGAGAAACTTATGGTACCATCACTTAGAATATTTGCAATTCAAAGGAAGTAGGGAATCAAGAGCCTACACAACAAGATACAGATCATTGAAGCAGTTTTTAATTACTACAAGAGACCTCAGGTGAGATCATCTCTTCATCTTGCCAGCCAGACGGCAAGTCTTAACCAAGTTTTAGCTCATCTTATGCTCAACCCAGAAAATTTCACTTTTATAACATCACCATGTCAAACATTATCCATGATGTCCTTCATGCTCTGCGCTACAAATCTCATTGAAATCCCTCCAATTCATTAAAAGAATATAGTCATACTAACAACTAAATTACAGAAAACGTTACTTTAGGTCCACAAGTCCGTGACGGCTCCCAAGTTTTTGGTGTTGCCAGAATCTTTGCTTCATTCAACGATACTTTCGTTCACGTTACTGATTTATCAGGTAAAGAAACCATCTCCAGAGTTACTGGTGGTATGAAAGTCAAAGCTGACAGAGATGAATCATCCCCATACGCTGCTATGTTGGCTGCCCAAGATGTTGCTCAAAAATGTAAAGAAGTTGGTATTACCGCTGTCCACATCAAATTGAGAGCTACCGGTGGTACTTCTACCAAGACCCCAGGTCCAGGTGGTCAATCCGCTTTAAGAGCTTTAGCCAGATCTGGTTTGAGAATTGGAAGAATCGAAGATGTTACTCCAATCCCATCCGATTCTACTAGAAGAAAAGGTGGTCGTCGTGGTAGAAGATTATGATTTCTTTCTGCCTACCAAGAAAGATCATTTTTATATATCACATCACCTTTTAAACATATTGCAGATTTCAATGTTTGCAAAATCCATCCCAAAAAGTTTGTTTCATGGAATAATACTTTGAACTTGTTTTGTGTAATAAGTCTTTTTTAATTGTACGTTAAAATAAGCAAATAGAATCATATTTTGTAGAATAATGGTGCCATCTTTTTGATATCAAGTGAACACAATGCATTGCGTTGATGTTATGCAGTGTTACAAATAATAATAACGTCCCTCGGTATATATACGACCAGTTTCTCAAGATCCCAAAAGAGCGAAAATATCCAGAGATTCTCGCGAAACTTATCAAAACTTGCAACACTTTTATCCTAATCAGTACAACATGTCCCCCAGGAACCTTCGAAAACCTGGATGAGCTGCCCACAAATGGTAAAAATTACCAAGGACAGCACTCTATTGTGCTCTGAACCGGTTTACTTGTTTCGGTCTCCTCTCGTTTATGATTTCACATTCCGTCAGCCGATTATCGCTGATAATGATATTCATATCAATCTAAACTTAGGAAGGACACTACTACCCAATTGAGCTATGTATAGCATGCTTGGGACTTTGAACAATCAAGGTATAAAGAGATTCACAAATCCTTGATCGTAACCCTTGATGTAGTGTAGCAACAATAACCAACACTCCACAAACAAATCAGACCAACACAATGGTTGAGTCATCTGCATTAATCTTACTTAGTGGGCTATCATTAGCTGTACTAAGTTACGCGATAACAAAACTCTTCGAACAAAAAAGAGCGGCGAAAGCAAAAGTTGAAGCAGCTTCAGTTAAGGCAAAGAAGCTATATAATCCAGAAGCACCAGTTCCTCAACCGACTCCATTATACATCACTCCAGAACAAGTGAAGACATACGAAGACAGACCATGGAGACCATTTCGCTGGCCATATCATCAAACCATGTCTATTTACAAACTAGACATCAATCACTGGTTGGACATGGATAAATACTACTGGCATTATATTGCGGAGAAGAAACGTATTTATCATGAATACGGAAAAGATAACGTTGATTGGTTGCCTGAGGCATATGATTCATGTTTCGAGTTAATGGAGCTAGTTACACAACATATGTTGAAGAGATATCCCCTTCTGTTCACCTCTGATGATGAAGGTGAGCATGTTAAAAACGAATTAACTGGTGAGCTTCTAGATATGTCAAAACCATTGAAAGAACATCCTTTGATCTATGTTTCAAAGATGGCTAAGGAAGATTTCTATATCGTTCAAAAGAGAGCCGATGGACTGCATTATTTAGTTGCTGCAGCAGTTCCATTTCCAGGTGGCTCTTTTGGTATCAGTCATAAATTGGGTAGATCTATGGATGTCATTCATACTGAGGTTCCATATTACGAAAGTAAGTTAAAGAAATCTATGGAAAGATGGTTTTCCAAGATGACTCCAGCAGATCCAGTGGAGAGAGCATCTTGGTATATCTCCTGGGATCACAAGCTATTGTGTTCCAACGTTTATGCATTGAAAGAAGGTGAAAAGGTTGATCCATCTATCTTACCAGATCAATTCAACGTCAGAGTTGAACGTCAAACTTTGAGAAGATTACCAAAATCTGGTGCTATTATATTCACAAACCATCCAGTTTATTATTCGATCGATGAAATGAAAGATGAACCATTGGTTCCATCATTAATCAAGAAGATCATCTATGAAGGTCCAGAAGATATCGTCAAATATAAGAACTTCGAGAGTTTCAGAGATCATATCTCACCATATTTGGATAGTTTGATTCAACGCCAAGTTGATCTTGGATTGATCAAGGAAGATACCCCAACAAAGACCTTACCAACATATCCATTTGCACATTGGGTTAAACAAAGTGATGAGATACAAGGATGGAATGCTGCTATGTTTAAAAGACAAGATGATGCTGCAGCAGCAAAGGAGAAAGAAAAAGCAAAAGAGAGCAGTAGCTAGTGAGGTAGTTCAGATTGGGCATCAGAGATTTTAAATTCTAATCTCACAACTATATGATTCAGTTCTTAGGCAATTGATTGATTGCCTAGATTTTTATGATTTTTATAATTTTATCTAGTTAAACGTTTTTTTTTCAAGCGGAAGCCTACAGTAGTAAGATTTGAGAAAAAAGACACTTTTTCTTTATTAAGAGATCAATTTGATCGAGTAAACAACTGTTTGTCCCCTGGTAAGGAGAAGACGCCATTGAATAAGACCGAGTAGCGTCCCCGGTCAAATTCCACGCCCGCTCCAGCTGGGGACTCCACCACTAAAAAGTGGTCTTCTCTCGAACACGTTGTAGAGAGTAGCAGCCTCTGAATGTCACTGATACTCTACAATAATACGTGTTCTGAAGTACAAAGAAGGGAAAATAGGAAAAGATGGTTGAAAATTTAGAGGAGCGCAAAGCTTTTATACAAATTTGCAAGTGTGGTGTTTGGATGCCGATCCGATTGATTTAGCGAGGGTTTTAATCGAACGGATGATATGATATTGTTGCATTATTGGTTCGTGAAAGGAAGAAACGAGGACCGAGTGCAGCATGTATCAAGTCATTGTCCACCTCCTGAGCTTCATACTTCTAGTGCAACAGGCTTGCTGCGCAACAATTGAAGGGAATATCAAGTTTCCGGTAGATGCAACTCATTTAGAGAAGATCCAATCCAACATTGAGCTAGTAGAAGTCAGTGCCAATGCTTCCAAGATCCCGCTCAAACAGTCCACATACATCAACTCTGATGGAGAGTTTGAGTTCTTGAACATTCCTACAGGCACCTATCTACTTTCTGTGTCGTCCATCGTATTCAACCTGCAACCATTCAAGACCAGAGTTGATATAGATGAGCAAAACAACGTGTCTGCCTACTTGGTGCAAACAGCCACTGCATTCGATAACCTGAACATTGAGGTGCCATATCCACTCAACTTCATATCCAACCCAACTACCCCAAGACGCAACTACATCAAGAAGAGAAAGACGGGTATACTCGAGAGTGGACCAATTGCCACTGTGATAAATAGTCCGTTGTATCTCGCAGGGATCACCCTTGTACTCGCTTTAGCTGTCGCTCCCTACCTGCTACAGAAGTTTGACCCAGAAACTGCCCGTTTGATCCAGGAACAAAAGGCACGGAAGAATGCCACCTGGTTCAGCGCTGCCACACAGGACGGCCTCAACCTTAAAGATGCCGATGTCGCAAAGAAGGAACCTACAGCGAAGATACAGTTGGCCGCTGAAACAAAGAGCTCACTCAAGAACCGTAAAAAGAAATCGTGAGCGCTGTGTTTAAAGTATAATCGTAAACTTTAAAAGCTTATTCTAATATAGTTTGCGATCTGTTCTTAATATAAATCTCATTTGTGTACATTATTCCACTGTAACCAGAGAAACTTTAAACCCAAAAATGCCTTGCAGAATGCCCGATTAGGCATATTTCGCGGCAACAATAAAGCAATTTCTTGGGCGGTTAAAATTTTGTTTGTCTGACACAAATAGTTCTTGATTCTATATTTAAACCCATCGTGTTGTCCCCTTTTTCCAGCGGCATTCCCACTTTCGTTTGCACTTCATCCACCACGTTGATGATCTCAGCTTCCACTCGCTTTATCCAAACAACCTACCTCTAGTCGCTTACTACCTCACTTGTTGCTGTACCTGTTCAAATTGCCTGTTATTGTTTTTATCATTATTATCTCAAAGATCTCCTGAATTTAGTTTTTGATAACTCGACAAGTTTCCAAGATCCACCTGATATTATTTGATGGCATTCCAAACAAGCTCGCTGCCGGTGCTCACTCGCCACAACGTTCATGTTGTCTCTCTTTGTTTACTGTGGTATACAGTGTCATCTGTATCTTCACAGATAACGAAATCCATCTTGAATGAGTTTCCCTTCCCATTAGCATTAGGTGAATTTCAGTTTCTGATTGTGTTTATTCTGAGTTTGTCTACTATTTTGGTGCTCTCAAACTCCAGAAGACTACATTCTTTGTTTCCAGAAGGAACAGTACCACCATTAAATGAGGCATCTTTATTGAGACCTAACAAGCACATTTTGATGACTGTTTTACCCCTGGGTTGCTTTCAGTTCCTAGGTAAACTATTCTCCCATTGTGCAACTGCTTTAGTTCCTGTTTCAACTGTTGCAGGGATTAAGACATTGTCCCCTTTGATCTTGGTTTCAGCATATAGAATTCTGTACAATGTCAAATTTCCTAGATCAACATACCTTTCTTTGATACCTTTGGTTGCCGGGATCTTGTTGATAGCAGTTGAAGACTCACATGGAACTTTGATTTCTACAACTGCGAGTCATGATCACTTTATGGGAGTTTTATACGCTTCTTTGTCACTAATTGTTTTTTGCGCTCAGAACATTTACGGAAAAACTGTCTTTACATACAATCAGAAACATATAAATAACCATGCTGAATTAGCGGTCTCTTCTGAAATTACCGATGATAATATTATCCCACTGTCAGAAGATAAAAGAGAATTGGATAAAGACCTCGAGTTGCAGAAGGCTTCCCAAAATTATGGATCTCAAATAGAAAAGACACAATTGACCATGCTACCGAAAATCAGGAACAAATATGATAAGTTGACCCTACTACTATACTGTTCTGCAATTGGTGGTCTTTTATCATTGCCTTGGTTCTTCTTTATTGAAGCTCCACATTTTTTCCCGATAGCAAATCATAATTCATCCCTGGAAGATATAACTGAGGCTCGTGTTGTTTTTATCCCTTGGACTTTGCTATTGATAAATGGTGTCTCTCATTTTTTCCAATCAATGATTGCATTCCATTTATTAGGTTCAATTCCAACGATCTCTTACTCGATTGCAAGTATGATGAAAAAGATGACAGTGATTGTTGTTAGTATGATTTGGATTGGTCACGATATCTCACCTACCCAGGTGGTTGGATTGATCTCAACCGCAGTTGGACTATATTCTTATGACAGATGGGGCGGTAAACGCGCCGCTTCTTAATTAAGCATCTATGTATCTGATGTTTCAGCTTTTTTTTTTAATTCTCAGCGATGGTACCCTTTACTGTAGGTCATCATTTGAGTGGATACCATTGCTTTATATTTTCCTCTTTACACCTTTTTTTTTTTAGAAACTAATGAGATTAATAGAATGTTTTTATTGCAACATAATATGTATTAGACTAGCTTACTGTCTCCATACTGCAACTCTCCCATTTATATCACCGGCAACAATCTCAATTTTACCGACCTTTTCCTCCTCATAGTTGAAGTAACTCTTTAGGTAGCTTTCAACTACTGTAACTTCATCTTTAGCAAGGTTCACCTTTCCATCATAAAATTTCAAAGTTTTCAAAACCTGTAAACTCCAGTTACGCTCTGATTCGCTTCTGCTAGCAACTTTCAATTCATATAGCCTAATTGAACCATTTGACCATCCAGTAGTCAATAACGCAAGATATTTCCAAACTTCATGGCTTTCAAGATTGTTCAGCCTTATCGTAGACACAGTCCTAGAATTTGCAAAATTTAATGCAGTAATGGTCGAATCGTCATCACTTATTGAACCAGTGTATATCAAACAACCATTGACGTTAAATAGAGATACTGATGAGCCATATGACGCAGCAATTATACCTGAATCATATGCAATTGCGACATGCTCAAATTTAACACCAGTATTAGAGATCTTTCGAATAAGTTTATACCTTGAAAGGTCCCATATGTAACAATCTCCACTATTGTCTAAACTCAACAGCAAGTTGAATTCAGGTGAAACCTTCAATTCTTTAATTGCAGATGTATGCGCTCTCAATCTTGTTTCAAATTCCAAATTTTCAGTAAATCCCTTAACGACAACCAAATATTTCCAAACATGAATAACACCTGATTCGGAGCCTGTCAATAAAGTTTCGTGATCCAATTTGGCCAATGTTGTGATTTGATCATCGTGTAAACGTTCGAAAGTTTGACGGTTGATGATAAGTGAACCTGGACCTGTATCAAAACATCTCTTCACCTCAATGTCACCATTTAAATACAATGCAGGATATCCTCTCCAAAAAGCATCTCCGGAATCACTGTGTGGTTTGAAGTGCAGGCATTGAATCGGTTCTTTGAATTTCGTCTGGTAGATCAACGTTGGATTCTTCTTGATAGAGTTTGGATCGACAGATAACACGACGTTAATATCCCTTTCAGGATGTGGTTTGTTGAAAATTTGAGTAGGTGTTTGACCAAAGTTATGAATGATACCTGTAATTGATCTTCTTTCATCTTCATTATTAATAGAGTCTAAGTCAATCGCACCAAGGTAACTCAGATGATTGAACACATTAAGGGATTCAACAGCTTCAGGACCAGTTTGTTTATAGCCGAAAATTAAATCAATCCATTTATGTAGATGTTCAGAAACGTATGGACTTTCTAAGGCCTCTCTATTTTTGGCGATGAAGATCTTAGGATCACCTTTAGCCCACCTTGGTAATTCAACATCCCACACGTCGTTGCCATCTTGCAGTTTACCGAATTCATACTTATTGACGTTCTCCAAGAATTCAGGCAGGAAGTAAAATTCAGGAATCAATTCCCTAACATCAGTCGTATTTGCCTCAGATGCAGATTTCCATGCCTTTTGAATTGAGTTGAACAATCTGTCTGGATGGTCAAACTTTCCACCTTGTAATAACAGATATGACTGAACAAAAGGCTCTAGACGAATCAAGAACGAGGCAACAATCATAGCTGATGAATAATGGGTACCGTAATGAAATGGCGGTGCTTCCTCATCAGCAAGACTCTGGAGAGCTTCGTATCTTTCTTGAAACTGTCTTGCTCTGACCGGTGACTGCGCACCCATTGGTTTACTTAAATCTCTGAAACTTTTAGGATCATTCAAGTCTAGTTCTTCACTAGTATAGTCTGCAATCACCCATGGAAAAACAGGATATTGTGTCAAGTCATTGAAAGTTCTCCCTGCAAAAGTATTGACAATCATCAAATAGTAGAAATTGGACATCTCACCGTTCTGCCATTTTTTAGTTGCATCCAGGTAGTTCAAATATTCAGCTCCAAACACAATTGCTAACTTTGTGGTAAAATTTCGACCGGTTGAACCAAATGAAGTATTGATCAGATTAGTCTCTTTAAAAATGTTTGAGAGATCATTGTCGATATTAGAGTTCGTTGCAACACTTGACAACTTTGAAAAAATAACATCTCTATCCTTAGTTTTCACTGAAGTGATCAGAAAACTGCCTCCATTACTAAAAAACAGTTCCAATGCCACATCTCGCAACAAGAAACGTCTCTTAGTGACAGAAGTCAACTTGAAAATATCCCACGTTTGCACAGAATGTCTATTGGTTGGACCTTTACTCGTTTCTTTGAGTTTTGCTGTTGGCTGGCCAGTTATTAACTTGATATTGGGATCCCTTTCCTCATCAGATGCCTCATCAATATCTATGATTTCATCATTTTGAGCCTTATGGAAGTAGTTCTGGATGATATAGAGATGCATCTCACCAAGTATCAAGACACCTTCAATAATGTCTAGACCGACAACCTGACTGACATTCCATAGCTGTTGAATCTTATCCCCTGGAAACAAGCATTTCAAAACTTTTCTGTTTCTATCGTTATACGTGTTTAAGGAATCATCAACAACATCTGGTTCGATAAACTCAAAGGACTTCAAACTTTGAGTTTCTATTTTAGCTCTTTCTTCAGGGTTGACTTTATCAACTTTCTTCACGGGAATATTAACAACCGTAAACAAATTATTGTCGATTTCAATGTCATCATACGGAGACAAGATTTTACGCATTCTGTCAATACCTTCCATATTATCCAGAGTCCACTTGGTGGTCGGATCATCCTTGCCTGATTGAAGTACAGCAATCTTTTCTGCCTCTGCTCGGAATCTTCTATACTCCAAGAGATAAAATTGTAAGTTATCCTGCTGGTCTTGGACATATCTTGCAATTTTCATAGTTTCATTAGAGACAATTTTCAGTCTGAGTGATTCATTATCATCCTTGAAAGTCTTAGATACTGCATCCAGTAGCTCATATTTGGTCTTCACAGAATTATCAAATCTCAAAATCAAGTCATTGATTTTCTTTTCAGATGAAATGAATGTGGATCTATTATACCTCTTATCAACTTTACTTGTTAGCGCTTCCAGATGTTGTCCAAACACATCTTTGATCTTGCCTTCGAATAGATAGTTCGCAACAACATCTTCATCACTGCTAGAAGTGACCGAGTGTAAGAATTTTGTAACAGGAAGGAAACTTCTAAATGTTATACAGGAGCAAATCGCAGCAGAGTCATCTTGTCTATGCATCAGAATCATTCTTAGACAGTTGAATGATAGATTTGTCAACAATGGGTCAGACTTCGTGCCGATTTGAAGTAATAAGGAAATTAAATTGGAAACTCCGTCATTAGTTAGATTTTCCTTATTGAACAAATTCTCCTGATGAAACATTAACACTTTGAGAAAGTTCTCTTTTTGTTCAGTTGATGTTGAGTATCTTAAGACACAAATCAAAGCATTCATAACAGATGTGATACTTTTCACTAGTTGGATATAGTATGAATTCCTTAAGCTCTTTCTACTTTGCTTGTAAGCTTCAATAATATCTAGTAGAACAGAAAGATAATTCAAATAATCTTTCGAATTCCATTCAAAACTCAGCAACTCGTTATGAAGTGCACCCAGAAAGACTGCAATATTAGAAAATTTTATACCATTTGTCTTTAATAGAACATGAAACTCAGTAGAAAACCCTTTCAGATGGATCAAAACCTGAGGAAAGATCAAAGAGACAAAAACAGTCGAAACTGAATCGATTTGAGTATCAGGATTGTATTCATCCTTAAGAAGTGCTAGAAGATAGTTTTCTAACGTGTGAGTATCAACACTGAACAGTTTGGTAATGATTATGTTTGACAGAATGGCAACATATCTTTGACAAGATTCAAAATACATTGACGCATTAGTCGGCTTGGTTAACAGTAGTATCATATTGCATATCTTCTTGATATAGATCATGTCCGACTCCAAAATTTTCTGAAAGCTGCTATTTTCTTGCACTGCAACGTGGACAAAACTGGAATACATGTTTAACATTCTGATAATCTTTTCGTGGCCACCGACAGTGAAGATATCATTCAAGACGGTCCATTCCAACGCATCTAATATCAAATAATTCAACTCGTGGAACTCAACTGATGTTAGCGAGTCTTTTTCTATTGGATGGTAAAGCTTTTCAAAGTTTTGATTGTATTGATACTGGGCAAATGAACCCTTTATCAATAGATTAATTTCAACCTCATCAAACTTCACGCCTCGCAATATGTTCAGTAGGGCAGAAAGACCATTATTCTTGATGAATAAGTCATAAGTTCTTCTAGATATCGTGAAAATCTTTATGATGAAACTTAGGCCAATATCAAAAACAAGTTTAACATCTTTTCCGAGATCAAGCAGCAATAAAATCCATTTGATCGAACAGGACGCAAACAATTTTTTCCAATAAGCGGTGCTTGATATCAGCGGATCCAAAAACACATCAGCCAGCGCTCTCAGTACCAAGAGCCCCGTATCGTTACTCTTCTCGTTTAGTGAAAATATGACAAATGAAGACAAGGAATATACAACCTCTGGTGTTAAATTCCCCTTGACTAATGTCAGTAATGAATCAAAAATGATGTCATTCAACTTTGCTGGAAAGATACCCTGACTCAGGGCATTCAAGAACTTTTTGATGATCTTCAGTTTCTTCAACTTCAATGCATTGAAGTTGGCATATTTACATTCCCTGCTGAATACCGTGATTTGGAACAGCAAAAATCTGAGTATTTCAGTATCTTCGAATTTTGTTGGACTCCCTGAAGTAGATAATGGCCTCCAAAGCTGGAAATCAAATATGAATATATCGTATGCTAAATGGTTATTTATAACAGAATTGAAAGGGGATTGGAAATTATATCCAACAAATCCTAAAACGGTATCAAATAGCTCCAGACTTAAATTCTGATCGAATTGCACTTTTTTAAACCTCAGTAATCTTGAAAGTATATTGAAATAGTTGTTGGATTCAGTCTCCTGTATGAATTTCCAATTGATGTTAATCATTTTGAAGAAAAATTCGATTAGCCTTTGTAGTGAGTGAATATCCTTTGATTCCTCTATAAGACTCAATGTCAATCTTAATCCTGAAACTGAGTAAAATAATTCTGATGCTGTTTCATACTGGTAATGAAACACGGTTCCAAGTATAGTAACATGAGGCATCTTTAAATCAGGTTTTGTCTTTGCGATGTGATTCTCAATAAGTACTTCCGAAGAAGACTTGAAGAATCCCTCGTTGAAATTCAGAATCAAAGTATCCCTAGGGATGACAATGCTCAAATTATTGATATCGTTTTCATCTTTTCTGTTGTTAGTAGAGTCTAGTAGTCTCAGGTTAAACTGTGATCTATCTTCATAATTCAAGCATTTGAATATTTGCGGATCTTGATAATTTCCAGAATAATTTCTTCCAAGAAAGTAAGATAACAAAACCCACTCAAAACTTTGACTCCCGGCAATAAACGTAAAATTTGAGACATCAATATCTGTGTCATGATTCCCGGCAATTTTCAAAACCAGTTCATTGCTTTCTTGAAACTCATCATCCATCTGAAATGGCAAGGGGCATCTCAAGTGTTGAATATATGTTCCATTGACATAGAGATGCAATTTTGCTCTTGAAGATTGTGAGGGATTGGACTGATTGGACGATTCGTGTATAAGAACAATATGATAATAGTCAGAGTCCTCGAACTGATAAGTGTCAAAAATCCCTGTTAGTTGATGCTTGTAATGGACGGCTAGTTTGGATGATTCTAACTTGAGCGAAAGTTTTCCATTAATCGTGAATATTTCACTCTCCATGAAAGAGTTAAATTTAACCCAAAGCTGAGCAGTGTAACTGTTTTTTAACACTTTTGGCGTAGTTCTGTAACTGAACGATGCGTTTTGGAACTTGAAATGAGAATCATACTGTTTATCTAATAAAGCTGATAAAATTTCAAGATATCTGTGATCTGATGTCTTCTTGAGCAGTTCAAAAAGTTCTAAAATGTGTAGCTGGGATATTTTCATTATCTGTATCAGGTCTTTAAACTGTGTAGCATTGTCAGTAATGCTTTCGAAACTCCTTATAACTAGTCTTGGAATAGAGGCCATTTCCGATATCACTGTCTTGTGTTGTTCAGATATTCTAGATAACTTCCACAACACCCATATCACTAGCAACTGTAGATGGGTTAAGTCTTTTTCTTTATCATTATTGCAGACTGCATATACTGCTAACTCAAGCAACTTGTGATCAACAATTTTATGATAGTCAGATTCTGGGGTCATCGGAAAGATGCGATCAATAATGCTATTGATGGACTCTTCATTGGTAGTTCGTTCAGTGAGCAGAAACGCAATTTGGTCAAGTGCATTGTAGACTATCTCATCTCCCTCAATGGAAGATTTCAGGAGGGCAACAACGGCCATCTGACGAGTGACACCATCTTCCTCTGTCGATACCTTGCTAAGAAGATCCTCTTCAAGCACCTGAGAAACAAACTCAATTCGCTCTTCTTTGAGAAGGTTTATGTACCTAGACACCAGGTCCTCCACTTTGGACATCTATACCTTCAGCCTGGGCACTAACACGTCGTTTCTTCCCTAAAACTGCCTGGACTCTGTTGTGGGTTCTTACAAATCGGTGTATGTGAGGTCTGTTCGTTTGTTTAATTTCGCGGGAAGTCGCTGAGCTGAGCCCAGTTGCCAGTTGCCAGTTGCCAGTTATCCAGTAGGCACGGTTACCAAGGAGGCACAGTAGACG
This sequence comes from Komagataea norvegica, assembly GCA_030567455.1. NCBI lineage: Eukaryota > Fungi > Ascomycota > Saccharomycetes > Phaffomycetales > Wickerhamomycetaceae > Komagataea > Komagataea norvegica. Next base: position 125,061 of record JAJLSD010000033.1, read on the forward strand.
ATCACGATTAGTATTAGAAGCAACAAATAGTCTCTTCTGTGTATTCACATAGTCCTGACAGTAAGGTAGCCTGGACTGTGTATGCTCAATAAATAATAAATAATAAACAAAAAATAATAAATGGTAACAGTACCATAAGCCAATAATCAACAACAAATAAGTAATAAATAAGTAATAAATAAGTAATAAATAATAAATAATAAATCAAAGGGTAAATCACTCAAGGATGACACAATTATGTTTCTATCTATAAGGAGCATCATAGTCCAAACAATATTGGATCTCTTGCTCCCATTTGTC